>JAIPRK010001084.1:0-25930 GCA_025469195.1 Chaitophorus viminalis
AAAAAAAAACACACACACACACACACACACACACACACACACACACACACACACACACACACACACACACACACACACACACACACACACACACACACACACACACACACACACACACACACACATAAATCGATCAGTGTACGTACATTCGTATACGATTGAGTGTATGTGCTGTCCTCTTTATTGTCGAATTTTTTAAGACCAAGACGCGATAATATTTTATGACAGTCGTAAATCCAAGTACTCGTTTTGGCTTATTCGCTGGACAGATAATAATACCATTATATATTTATATTATATAAACGAATACAATACATACAAATGTATATAAATATATGTTTGTAGAATCACAGAGAAAGAACACACACGCTTATTGATCGATTAACTGGACACACACACACACCCATCCTTCAACTGACTGATTGGATACATGCGTGTAGTATGTATGGGTTTTCGCGACGTTTGACCTTTGGCGATTCACCAGCGATTAAACGTGCGTCACAATGATAATACAATGGCAACTGCAGATTGCGTTGGCAGTGTGTATTCGAGAGTGAGAGTGAGAAAGAGTGAGAGATTAATCGCCATGGAAAACATTGAGGTGCAGACAATTATGATTGGATGAAACGACGAACCACATCGTGTATCGTATAAACGTTGAGGAAAGAAAAAGTAAAAAATCCTTACAATATTCGTTTTATCGCGAATAATAAATTTAAGTGTACGTAGCATATAGATTATACTTACTCGGAAGCGTGTAAGTAATTGATAGCACACGTAGGTGTATAACATTATGTCGACGTGGTTAATTTATAAATGTTATTCTTATGAGCCCGCGAGCCAAGACTTTAGATATGTTTGTGCCGCACAAATATCCGTCCGAATATCATCAAATGTTACACGATATCGTATTTATAAACTATATATATATGTATAACAATCGATACGTGTCCAAAGATTGCGCGAAGGACGATCGCGACTACGGTCCGGGATCGGTCAGACGATATTTTTCTGTTATATTTTTCCTTGAAACACGTACTTGATTATGTATTTGTTTTTACACCATTTGGTGTTACGTGTACGATTTTATGTTCGATTTGTTTATTTTCACAATTTGCAAAACACGTTAGTATGACATATATTACAATAATGTTTCTATAGCTTCAGACAAAGCGAGTCCCGCCGGCTGCAACAACAACCCGGGTCCACCCGCCGTATCATATAATATATAATATATTCTAACCGTTTTTACTTTTTATATGCATGGGCAGCAAAGTTTTGCGTTTTACATATTATTTTGAGCAGATGTTGGCTTTTCAATAATATTGAATATAATATATTGTGTTCTATTTGCTTTTATTTGCTGTTAAACACGGGAGTTAAATTTTTAAGACCTTAAACAAGACAATATAGAGAGTTTGATCAATCGCTTGCAAATGCGAATATTGTATGTTTTCTGAAATACTTGAAATTCGAAAAAACATACTTTTCTAACGAACTTTGAAATCATTTTGAATAATTTGAGTAGGTTTTTTCTTAGAAATTGATAGTAATGGTCGCGTTTAAATTTAAAATTAAAACACGCACTGCCATATAATGTTGAATTATTATTACAACCAAACACGGCGGCCCCCTGGCTCTTCTATCATTATATTTATTCGTGTTCTGCTTTTATTCTTTCATAGCTTCACATGTCTAAAGATTTTGGAGTGGCCAAGTTTTATCTTGTAATCGTTATCGAAAACTTTCTTACCAATTTCTAAACTAGTATAACGATAATGTATTGAATTATTGTCTAAAAAAAAAAATTTACTTAAAATAATTGTTTATGTTACGACAATTCCAAAAACTATCGCGAAAAAGTACATCCATGGTTTCATTTATTTTAGCTACAGACATAAACACAGCTACTTTTAGCACAAATTGAGTTTAAAATTATAAATTTTAAAATAATGATTAAGTGCTGAGAAACAAGAATACATTAAATTTATTATTAATGAAGAAAAAATATTGTAACGATTATAAAATGAGTAATATTCGCTTGGATAAAAAAAAAAAATCAAGGTAAAATAAATAATTATCTTAGACTTTTTAGAGTTTAAATATAGAGTTTTACCATTTTTCTTTTACGATTCTCTTAAAGTGTAATCATCATTATATAGTTAATTTAGCCCTTATATAATTTAGTATACATATAGTAAAATATTAATATTTTAGGTATTCGTACCTATCACCTATGTTGTTTCACTAAGTGCAGGCAAAAAATAATGCAATATATTTAATTTAAATTTTACGATCTAAAAATAAAATTTTTGTTTGTTTAATAAGTGATCTATTCATATATTATTCAAAAGAATATTTATAACCATTACAAATAAGTGTATTATAGTTTTCTTTTAAAAATAAAATAAAAATAAAAATATTTAATCGGTGAATGGCCTGAAAAAACAAAATTTTTGATAAATTCTTTGTGTTAGTTGTGAAAAGTGATAAAATTATAAGCGACGTTTAAGTATAACGACGACAAAAAAAAAAAATAAATAAATAAATAATAGATTTGTATAAAAATGGACGTGATGTTATTGAACTAAGGCATTTGTTAGCTAGTGAGTGTCATTAAAAAAAAGAGCAAAATATTCCATAAAAAATGTTACTGCTTAACTTTTGTTTTTATTTCATGCTACGATAAATGTAATTTATTACGTTTAATTTTAATCTTTTTCCTTTATAGTTATACATAAAATAGCTTATATTATTAGTTATTACGATACCACAATACCCTAGTGTATTAAGTTTTCGGTAGGTCCTAAAAATACTTTATTACAGTAAATGGGATTCAAATAAACGTACAAAAGCTCTTATTTGGTGATAATTCAAATGATTTACTTATAAATCTTAGTAAACGTAGGGTTCAAAATGTGATATATGATTTTATGATTATATTTATAACATTCTGGTGGGCATTTAATTTAATAAAAATAGTAGCAAATGAAAAAAAAACGGGTGGGCCTCGCTTTGCTGTACAGTTGGGGGTGGAGTCTACCGCGTTTATAGGATAGGTCATTATTACAATGGATTTGTTAAATTTGAATGCAATGACAGATATCATTGTATACGAATAACGATTCTGAACGGAGTTAATATGTTTGTCTAAAATGTGTATATAATAATATAGTATTTTATATTTAAATTGAATTTTAATGCAATTTCGTAAAAATTTAAATTTAAAACAGTCATAAAATTTTTCCTCTTAAGTCTGGTAGAATTTTTTTTATATATTTTTGAAGGTAAGTTTATGGACAATCTAGTGTTAAAATTTTGAATCTTAAGTATAAACAGAAAATTTTTTATGAATTTTCAACTACAAAATAACTTGCAAATTATCGCGATTTCAACATATTTTATACAAATTTGAAATTTATGGGCTTATAAAAAAAATGTGAGTGAAACCATCTCCGATATTTTTTAGTTACAATTAGTATTACTTATATTTAATCCTTTAATTAATTTTCAAGAGTTTTTGGACAGCCAAAAAAAGTTTATAGATATTTAAAAAAAAAAAAACTTACAAAAATCGAAAATTGAAATTGTCTATAAATAAGTCAAAATATGTCAAAATACTTTGAAAACTTAACCATGTATAGAGAACGCCAATTTAAAGATTTGGTGAAAATTTCAAGTTGTTGCGGATTTTTGTTTTTGAGTTAGAGCATTTTAAAAAAATGAATTTTGTAAAAACGTGATTTTGCGTAAAATTTCCTGTTTTTTGGTAATTTTTTTATCGTTTTTTTTTGATTTTTAATAAAGTATTGAAAAAGTTGGATTTTTGACTTACCCAATTACCATCTACATTCACTTTCCTTTCAGAAAATTTGCTGTTTATGCAAATCGAAGCATTTTTACTGCAAAAAAAGGTGTCGTCAGATACAAAAAAAAAAAAACACACAGATCATTGTAAAATCAATAGATTCCATCACTCCGTTCAGAATCTAAAACGAAACATTCGAAAAAGAGTAATAATATACTTTATCTAATAATATATAATAAGAGTATAATATTAGTATGATTATAAAATAATTCATAATTTTCCTAATCCGAATTATGTAGATTATAATATTATTGTTCTATAGCTGGTTGTTATAGTTGTAGGAAATTGCTTTTAACTTCTATACGTTTCTTAAATCAAATTTCCTACTGAATACTTTAACTCTATCTAAAAATCTATCTGACCTACATTTATCTACGGAATACAGCTATGGAGAAACAGCTAAAAATCTAACATTCAAATATTTCAAGTCTTTCAATCAATTTATTTTCGTTTCACTGATAATAATGCTCTCTGTTCATAAAAAATGTCATCTTTCACTCAGGCCTCAAAATTCCTACCATTCGTACACTATTAGCTACGGCTAATAACCGGCGCTTCTAGTAATTGATGGGTGACCACACCATACAAGCGGCGTTTCCCATGTCTACACAGATAAACTAGTACACTACCCACGTGTGTTTAATCCTCTACAGTTCCTCCAAAGTTATGAAAAACTGAAAAATAAACATTGAGACCTACTGGCCACAGTTGCCGAAGCCTCGCTAAAAAAAAATAGACCAATTAAAAAAGAGGATTGTTTTTTTACACTGAAACAGTATTGGTGCGTATAACTCTTGAATTCAATATATTGAACTTGATAGTACGATATATCATCTACAATTATCTTATTCCGATGATTAAATATATAGACATACATATAGATGTGCATGTATAGACTATAACTGCTCAATCAGTCAGTATGGTTCAACTTTAATAACGCAGGCGCAGCAGATTCAGCGCGATATAAATACCATCGAATTAAAGTCGTAGCCACCGTGAAAATAGGATACGGAAACGACGTAGACGATTAGCCATCGAATAAATGGATGTACTATTATGCAGTGTACAAGACTACAATTTACATACAAATAAATGCAAATGCAAAACTACAATGGAATTATATGAGTTTTCGATTACAACTTGCAGACAAAACACATCAGCTGAGAAATTCAAAAATTCAGTGATACGCGTTTGCGCGTGTGCGTTTTTTATAGGCAATGTAAACATTAATATTAGGACAGTCTTTGGGTAAAGGAGAAAGGAACCGGCGACGAATACAGAGAGAGAAAGAGAGAGAGAGAGAGAGCGAGAGGATACGAGATAGGTTTTCACGCAACCCTACACGTGTCCGACTCGCCCCGCCGCGCCATCGATATCTACATTGTTTGGTAATAATTATAATAATGGACCATAATTATTTCGGGAACAGTATCGTACGTTCATGTATGTGTGTGCGTGTGTTTTCGGGTCAGCTATATCTGCTATGATTTATATAATACGTACATTGGTTTTATTAGTTTTCCAAGGTCACGTGTCCGTGCGCCGCTATGCTCAAATCTTCGCAGAGTCCGGAAACAAAGTGAAAAACAATACAGCTTTTAGTCGCGTCTGCTGGCAGCTGGTGATTGCAGTTATCTCTTGCGCTGGAGTTTGAAAGCGCGTGGGTTATTACTTATTATTAATTATTATTTTTCTATTGTGTACAAAACCGTGGGCGGTGAATACTTACTGCAAATGCGCGTGTGCGTACAACACTCGATTGAAATATTTTACGGCAGCGTATACCTAATAACGATATCGCAATTTTATTTTCAAATTTCGGACATCATATTTCATATCGCATGTTAAAGTGCGTGTTTTTCAACGTTAAAACAACTCGATGGAGCAGACTTCACGTTCCTTTTCATTGCGTTCAAAAACTATCGGAAGTTTGCAATATTTGTCTTTTTCAAGTATCCTATATTTCACAAGGGTCTTTATTCTTTACATTTATACGTGTATATGGAACTTTAAGAAAATTGTTATTTCCACTAAAGTGTGTGAAAAAAAGAATAAACATCGTCGCAAAACCAATCTTCGGCCGAAAGCACTTTTCCCCGCACTCGGATTGTAAAAAGTTTCGTGAAAGTATTTCTTGTTATGCGACGGTTGGTTTATTTATTTTCATTTTCGTCGGGACAAATCTGGTCGCGCACGATAAAATGACAACATTTAGGTGGCCAATAGTTGCGTGTACCATTGTGTTCTTACTTGTTATATTTTATTATTGCCGTTTGTTGTACGCGCGTTGACCTCCTACGTGCGTACTAGAATTCGAAAAAAAAAAATCAAAACCAAAGTTTAGAAAACGCCGAAATCAGGCAGTAAAAATTATCTACGACAACTCAGCACATTTTACGATTATGCGACACCTCCGAAACACGTGTTATCAATACTAAAATTTAAACCCACGGCGCATACTATAACATAATAATATATCATAACGCACGTAATATGTAATGACAGCCATCGTATATCTAGTCGACGCCTCATCGACTCACAAAACAAAGAAATTTCAATTTCACTTCGCGTCGTCTAGTACGCTACGTATAATGTATAATATTTATAATCTTACCGGTAAGAATTGGAATTTTTCATTCTGGTTATTACATCCATTATTATTATACCGTGAAGATGCGAATATATTTTAGATTCTGAACAGAGTGATGGAATCTATTGATTTTACAATGATGTGTGTTTTTTTTTTTTTGTGTCTGACGACACCTTTTTTGACAGTAAAAATGCTTCGATTTGCTTAAACAGCAGCTTTTCTGAAAGGAAAGTGAATGTAGATGGTACTTGAGCATGTCAAAAATCCAACATTTTTAATAATTTTTAAAAAAAATTGAAAAAAAAAACAATAAAAAAATTACCAAATAAAAAACGGGAAATTTTACGCAAAATCACGTTTTTACAAAATTCATTTTTTTAAAATACTCTAACTCAAAAACGAAAATCCGCAACAACTTGAAATTTTCACCAAATCTTTATATTGACGTTCTCTATACATGGTTAAGTTTTCAAAGTATTTTGACATATTTTGACTTATTTATAGACAATTTAAATTTTCGATTTTTGTAAAAATTTTTTTTTTTTTAAACATCTATAAAATTTAATTGGCGGACCAAAAACTCTTGAAAATGTATTAAAGGATTAATTAGAAGTTAAAATAATTGTAATTAAAAAATATCGAAGATGGTTTCACTCAAATTTTTTTATAAGCCCATAAAGTTCAAATTTGTATAAAATATGTTAAAATCGTGATAATTTGCAAGTTATTTTGTGGTTGAAAATTCATAAAATTTTTTCTGTTTATACTGAAGGTTCAAAATTTTAACACTAGTTTATTCATAAGCTAATCTTCATAAATATGTAAAAAATTTCTACCGGACTTAAAAGAAAAAAATTTATGATTATTTGAAATTTAAATTTTTACGAAATTGCATTATAATTCAATTTAAATATAAAATACTATATTCGTATACGTTTTTCGCATACAATGATATCTATCATTGCATTCAAATTTAACAAATCCATTGTAATTATGACCTATCCTATAAACGAGGTGCACTCCACCCCCAACTGTACAGCAAAGCGAGGCCCATCCGTTTTTATTAATTATTTCTTTACGATTACGTATGAGCATAAACTGCAGCAGTAGTGCATTCATGATCGGTATACAACAAAATAATATAAATCAGATAAGATAAATTAATGCAAAAAAATACGTGTTAAACGTTGCGAACAGGAAATAAAAAATATTGGAATTACCTGCCGCTATAAGAAAACTAACGAGACCGTTATACATATAGTGTAAGTATCTGTTAGAAGAATGGGAAGGAATAGATTGTTTGGCAGTGTGACTTGATTTTATTTTGTTTGTCTTATTTAATTATGACTCATAACTGATGTCCCATGGTATATGAAACAAATAAAGCGACCTCCATAATGACTTAAACCACGTACAGTAAGTGATCTTGCTAAAAGCTACAATAAATGATTTCATTCTAAATTAATTAGCTATATAATATCCCTTTCATCAACAACTTGTCTTCTATCACACTTCTCCCGTAAAAAGAAACGGGTTTAGAGACAATTTAAAACAAAAATACAAATTGAAATGTCTAGATTTAAATCCGAGATTTTTTTACTGGACATCTCATTTTCATGTCCTTTCATATCATTTGTATCATCGGGTATGATTGTTATTTATTGTTTTTTATGTAAACAGATCGTAATAGATTTTCGAATAAACTGTATGTAAATTTTAAGATATACGTGTATTGTGATGTTACTGTGGTAATATTATGTTACCTAAGCCTTAAATAATTGTATTCGTGTTAAACACGGGCAAAGACAATAGATAATAAATAAAAAAATAATAGAACACGCCAAGAGATTTGCAATAATCATCATACATAACATTATTAGACCTGTAAGTATGTATAGATGTACTGTTTTCGTAAACGAATTCGAATGCTATTATCAGCTGATTTTATAAAAGTTATGTAGCTTAAAAGAAATTTACTCTTCGTTTTTTACTCGGAAAAGAAACGGTTGTGGTGCATGTTACAGAATGAAAAATCAATCGAATTTTGGATCGGGATTATTTATGGCCGTATGTTTATTAATAGTGTGTAGTATGTTTAAGAACAACACATTATGAATTATGACGTTAAAAGAAAAATGATTACGAGTGAAACGTATTGTATTACCTATGTCATCATTAGATTATTAATTTGTAGGTAACTTTATATAATTAATTCCAATATTTCATTATGGAATTTAACCAGAAATCCAAAAAAAACCATTTTTTCGAAATATTTTCCTGCCACCCCTCCCCCCTCAAAAAAAAAAACCAAATAATCAATATCATATTGGAGTTGAAGTGATCGAAAACAGAAAACTGTCGCTATATAATAAGCTGTCCCCGGAAAAATCTCGATCGGACGGCTCGACGACTCGGAATACATACGGTGCAGTTTATCAGGCGCGTACCCGTTATCTGGTCGTAACCCGAATACACCAAGGGCTTGAATTATTTTTTTTTCACCCGTGAGCTATTATTGTAAAACAAGCCTGATTCGGTGTTAGCATTTTTCCCGCCGTTGTCGCGTTGTAGCCGCTTGCTGGATGTAGTAATCGCACTAGCCGCTGTGTAGTTATGCCGTTGTTAACCAACATTTTATGCGTCCCTCTCCCCCCTTGATTATCTCCTATCATTTGCGCTATCTCTCTTATGTGTACCACCACCGATGAGTGACTTCAGCGTATCAATTATATCCGATGACTTTGCCATAAACGGCACGAGACGTCTCGAGAAATCGCCCCACTTTTTCGGTGTCCGTCCGCGGCTGCACCACTGTACGCGTTTACAATTATATATATATCGCAGTTGTATATGTTATAATAGTATTGTGCCATTGTTATAAACCGTATTATTTGCTAATAAATGCTGTCGGGGGTCGAAGAAAAATATTAGAAATATTATAATCCGAGCACTAGTTCGTGTGCAATACGAAACGAATAGCCCGCGCGGACGTAGATTAATCAACGGCGTATTATGTATATTATTTCCTGTACAGGAGTTCAAGTGTGAGCTATAATCCTAACCGGCGATGATTGTCCGTCGTTATTGTAATTTCAGCTGTGGTGGTCTCGTGGACTAAGAATTAAGTCCGCGTCATAGTACATTGTTATGCAGTATTATGTAGATGACGAACCTATATAATATTATAGTTATTAATCAACGGAGTTCCGTATCATATAATTTAATTTCAATTCATTAAAAGGTAGAAGAAATCACGTGAATTATATATATAAATATAACATAAAACAATTATTGTTTAAATTAACATTTAACTTAATTACCATTATACAGTTTGCAATATTTTACTGGAACGTCTGAATTTTAAAGTAAATTAAAAATCCAACAGAAGTCAAAACAATATAAATGTTTATGATAATTGTATAATAATATGTCTCGAACCTTCGAAAACCATATAATTAAAATCATCTGCTGCAAATATTCTGATGGCAATAGGAAATAATTCTTACCATGGACTAGTTAATTACTTTAGTTCAGTGGTTATTGTTTCAAATTAATTTCATTACCTATAGTTAAGATGTTCGATATTATTTAATATTCATTATCGAATTTTCTCATCTACTGTAATTACTATATAGTTTTACGATTCTAGTATAACTATTGAAAGCTACGTAATGTATTGTAAATTTTTTTTTATATTTGGTTTTTTCTGAAAATAAATATAAACCCAATGTTTCACTACAGTGTTATTTATATCTAATAAAAACGCACGCTGTTTATTTTCAATTAATATACAAATGCAAATAATTATGTAACTATATTTATTGTAATCATAAACCGAGTATCCTACACGATCCAATAGATGAGTAATTTAAATTTTTTTAGATTTATAGTTAAGTAATTAGTGTCGAATAGAATTTTAATGTTTGAAATCATCAGCCTTTTGGTATGGTAAACACAGTTTCTTAAATTTCCGAGAATCGTTTTCAAACAATACATGACTACGTGAGTAGTCTTCTTAATTCAATGAGGTTTGTATGTGTACAGTCATAATATTTATTTTTATGTTTTAAATCAAAAAAATTGAAAATGAAACAAAAAAAAAACTAAAATATTTTCTCAAAAGTTTTGAAAGATTAAACTTTTTATCTGTGAGTTAACGATTCTTCCCAATTACGAATATGCATTTCATTAAGATGCGGGTGACTGAGTCTGAAATAAATAAGATTCAACAATATTTTTTTGACATCCAGATTATATTTTAAACTTTTGAAAAATATACTTTAATCACAAAATGTTTTTAAAAAGTTCAAGAATTTATAAAATGTGCCCTCCGTAGTGTATATTCTATTTTATTATTAAAAACTATCAAAAACGTGTTATTTTTAAGTTGTGTAACATTATTTTGGTCGATAAGATACATTCACTAAAACAATAATATTTATATACATGGAGGTACTATGGATTTTAATTGGAATTCATTATTTTATTTCTGTGTTGTGTTTAGTCACTTGTGAGTATTTTTATCAAAATGTAAATTTGATAGTTGATTTGAATACGGAATCTGGAAGTTCTAGTCTTGAGCCCAATATTTGAACGTTCTTTAAATCATGGTTCAAGGAAAACAATAAGCGTGAGTGTTAAAACAAAATATAGAAGACTATAGAAAATGAATTACTAATAAGTAATAGGAATAATTTCTTAGAAATGTGTGACAATTTAGTATAATCTGTATAATATCATACTATATAACATGCGTACAGCTTTATGCATGTAAAAATAAATTAATAAATTTACATTGAATAGGAACGCCCCGTTATTAGATCATCCATTAAGGTTATGCTAAACAATGATGTTTATATTGAGCATTTTTAATTTAGCAGATTAATTCATGATTCCCGTGTGAAGATGATGGTTGCGTAGTTATACTACTACATAATATACATATTTTATATTTAGAGCGGACGTAAATCGAATTCAACGCGTTTATGCTTGATGATATACATGTAGGTATATCATATAATAATATTGTACTCGAGAGAATAGAACACGATGATTATAGTCGTCGAGTGACATAATGTTTGCGTTTGATATTATTTTTCTCACGAATGATGTGTCTGAACGAAAGCAAAATAAGGTATTGAATTTCGTAACGGAATATACGTAGATATATACGTAGGTATATATATATATATATATATATAATATATCAATAAATTACAGTGTTCAAAAGTTATAAATCGTATTGTCTCATCGGATAGGTATATCAACGATAAGTACAGTACATTATCGCATATATAGGTACTAACTCACGCAGCAGCTGGGCTTACAATATTATTTACGATCGAGAATCTTCGTTCATTAAACAACAACGGGGAAGAAGTCAAATATTTTCCGATTAATTATTATCGCTGTCTTAACGATAACTTTCTTCGGAATAAACGTCGTAATATGTAGTACGTACATAACAGATGGGTTACGACTAAATACTTTTTAATGTATCTACTTTTTACAGTGATTATTTTCCATATTATCCCTTCCTGTCAAATAACTGCGTTTAGGGAGACGACTCGGAGCAACTCTCATATCATTAAGATTAAGGCAAATATTAAAGTTGAAATGTGTTATTATCTGTTAACCAAATTGTAAATTATTAAATGTTAAATTAATTCATGTCATCAATTATTAATTAATTAATTATTATTCACCATTATTACTATTTTATTTTATTGAACTCATACTCATATTATTACTATCCTAATTATTGTTAACTCTTATATTATAAATTAGTATCATATTGAAACTTTATATACTTTCTGTACTATATTAATACCAAAGGGTACCTACCCATTTATAATGTATAAATAAATAAATAAAATAAACTCTCCGCAGACTGTTTCCTATGGTTTTGTCCTGGAGGATCGAAAATAATATGAAAATATAAAACAGCAAGAGCAAGAACACGTACGGAAAAATATTTAAAATATTTAATCTATAAAGTGCCTCGTTGTAATGTACTATAAGAAGCATGATTTTGAGTATATTATTTTTCACTTAACTGCGCTATATATACTCGTCACGATAAAAACCATAAGCTACGTAATATATATTATTTTCAAACTATAATTGTTCATGTCGATTTCTTATATTTCAATAATGGCTGTAGTACGCTATATCTATTGTTATTAAGTTTTTTCCATTTAAATTTCCATTCGTAAAGCGCATTGTATCGGCATTCTTAAGGAGAATACCCTATAGTTTTAACTCTAGACTGAAAAGTTAAGTTTAGTAACATTTGAATGAGATACTTGAGATAATAGGAACACACGGAGATTCATAAATACTTTGTATCTCAAAACGAATTGTTGTAGTAATAAAGTTTCAATTTTCTTAAAACTTTATCATCAACATAAAAGGATTTAGCTTTTAACTGCAATATTACCTACAGCATAGTACATTAAAGCCGTTTCTAATATTCTATTAAAATAATAAATTCAAAAGTATTGTCAATAGGTACTAATAAAGTTTTATATACTTTACATAAGAAAATATTAAATAAAATATATGGGGTTGCATAAAAGTTTTAGATAGTAATTAACAATGACGAAGAGTGTATATTTATGATTTAAAATACTTTCTAAAAATTAGCGTACATAACTCATGGGTAGATAAATTGATGGTATTGTGACTTAAATTTATAGTGACTAGTGACTACTTAGTTTGCGGACATAATGTCGAAAATATATCGTTTCTATACGTATATAATACCTACGACTGAATATTAAAAATATTTATTTGAAGAACTATTTAAATAGAACTGTTACCACTGCGAAAATTTAGTAATATATTAATTTGTATATCTGATACCTTATTTAGTTATTATAATATTATTACTAAAGAAGTTGGGTTTGAGAAGAAAAAAACTGAGTTTATGTGAAGAAAAAAAAAGTTGCTTTTACCACTTAATAAATACATTGAAGTAGATTCCGCACAGATTATCATTACCTATTGGTCAATAAAATACCGGTGCTTATGTAATAAATATGATAAAATGATAAAAATATAATGCGTGTTATAGACATTCAATTTCACAGCAGATGAGTTGCAAGCTAAAACCAGTACCTACTGAAAGTTAAGAATAGTTAATTATAAAACCATAATCATAATATTTATCACTGATAACAATAAATGACATAACAATTTAATATTACAATTTGAGCGTTAGATATGAAGAGTGTTGTAAATTTATCGAAAGGATACAGGTATATAATTTATTGTTTTTTCATAGAGCTAAGGCTAATAAATACAATTATTGGTTAGTATGTAAAAAGAAAAGGTCTTTAACTTGAAAATATTTGTATGTATTGAGTTGACACAGAAAAAAGTTTTGTAATACTATTCATTTTCATCCAAACGTAGACTTTTATGTATATGAACGCATTAGAAAAACTTCTTATAGAAAATCTACATTTATATTGAGTTGAAGTTTTACATAAAACGAAAATTGAATTTTACCTACGTACGAAATAAATTTGTCAAAAAGTTATCTTCTTTAACTTTCTGACTTTGGAGAAAATGTTGTCATTGGGCATTATTTTAAAAGTATAATTTATAGTTGAGGTCAATTAATAATTTACTATTATTTAAGCGTAAATACGACTTCATATATTTTGTCTAAAGTAAATTTTATGAAATCGAAAAAATATTAACTTTATGATGAATACTTCAAAATTGTATGCTATGGCCCTGCGGGTTTCGACATAACTGGTAGAATTTTTCAAGATGTTAGTGTTACAACTTCTATATAAAATATCTTTGTCGATATTAAACGGTAGATATAATATATTTCGTTTACGAGGAAGTTATTGCTGGAAGTGTACATTGCCAATCAAAAACAATATGCTAGATAACAGATGAATGAGTAAATAATCGTTAAAATGTCATGTTGTAAAGTTCATATAATACATTAAACTAAGAATAAAATCCGTTTAAAATGTCAAATGTCTGTTTAGTTGGTTCAGACGATTATTTTTTATGCAATTTAATTATATAGAAAACCTTGAAAATTAGATTTTGCTATAAAAATATACATCTATGACGATTAAAATATGTTGAATTTATTATTTTTTAACGTCAAACGTATAAATGATAAAATCTACGATTGATTGGGCTACCATAAAACATGAATAATACATAAGTATCTAGAATATATAGATATAATTTACAGCAAAATATTATATTATGCATATATTTGTACGCATATGAATTAACGATATTATGTCAAGTCCAAGTAGGTTTTCATCTTTATTGTACATTCTAAAACAAAATATGTACCATTAGGAATCAATTATTATATTTTATTTTAATAATGATTGAAAATCATTTCGAAAACTCAAATGCATACACGTACATTTGTAGTTTATATTACAATGGATATTTCGCTGACAACACGCAACATATAGGTACCTACATATTTATTAGTACGTGTAACCGTTATGAATGCAAATTTGGAAGGCGTGATGTATCAATCAAAGTAATCTATTTGTTATGAAATCATCATCGTTTAAGTACGACAACTGAATTGATCTAAATCCATATTGGATTGATCGAAAAATTAATTATCCTGTGTTGGAATAATTCTACTACCTACACACAATGTTGAAAACATAATATTATATAACCTCATAATATTTATTTAAATTCTAAATTCAAACGTTGCGTACATAGCGTGATATGTGTCTGGTCTAGCAAAGGGTACGGTTTTTTTTTCTTTGTTTCACGTATTCACGTATTATTTGTCAGTTTTTTGCTAATGATGCGTGTCTGTTATATGAGACGAATTTCAGTTCAACGTTAAACGAGTATGCATTATATTATTATAAGAAACTTGTTAAGTTACTGTAGCGTGATTACTGTTTTACGCTCAAAGTAGATTAAATAAATGCCATTAATATATTGCTAAGCTTAATATTACTCAAGTAGTTGAATATTGATTTCTGATTATACACAGTTTTGTGTAGTATCGCACATATTAGGTATTATGTTTTTTTCGGTTGTTTAGTTATAATTATATTGTCAGAGTGCTTATATTTATAAACATACAATTGTTATTGTATCAATATTTATATATGATATAAACACAAAATCAGACATAAACGATAACCGTTGTATTAGTAAAAATTAAACATAAAACCATAATGGTGTTATTAAATATAAAATTTTTGAACGTAAAATAACGTTATATGATGATGATAACATTATGGTCTCCGTATCGATAAATTGATACGTTGAAAGGGAAACGTGACGAACGTGCACCGAAGAAAAATTTTAGTTTTATGTAATATTATTGTTGTAATGATGAAAAATGTCATCATTTGTCTCTCGTAGTAAAGCTCGTATAACTATAATAACTGACGAGCGTCTATAAAGTCCATATTATTATGTTTTTGAACACTATTGTCGTCTATTTAAATAAATGCCACCATATTCAATATACATCATGTCATTCGACCCGACTAATTAGTGGGCTAAATGATCTTGTCAGACGATGCAGTGTCATACGGACTCTGTGGTACACGCATGTTATAATAATGTGGGCCCTGGACTTGGATCAAAGTAAACGAATGCGCGTAACGAAATGTACATTGTGTATACGTGATGGCATTTGACCGCAAGGTGACGGGTATTAATCAATCAATTATTATTCGCACGGAGACGATTAAAAAAAAATTAAATTAAAATTAAAAAATCCTCTCTCGGCAACCTGTTACGGTGGCATCGGTGGCTAAACAATATAATATTATGTATGGGTATATAACCTACCTATCTCTCGTAAACTGGTATGGAATATGTACACATACGTATCATTATACCTGTATGTAATACGACCGACGACGGTTTCACGGCCATCGGCCCCCAGAAAGAAGAGAAAAAACGATCGTCGTCGGCGTACCCGCACCGGGGACCGGTGTATATATAAACTTTCTCCGTGTCTGGGATCGTCTCCTTTATTCTCGTGATCGTACGAGAAATGTACTGCGCAGGTATCGCGATTCTAATGTTCCGGTGATGTGACGGCGTTCTTGTTACTTCGTTCGTTTCGCCAATATAATATAATATATAACTGTTTTTTTTTTTTTTTAAAACCAAATAATAATTAAAAAAAAAAAAAAAAATATCAATAAACTGCAATCGGATTTCTACATCTCATAAGTGTGACCGGATACGTATATAAAAGGTTAGTAAATAACAATATTTTGTAATGCACGTGCGATCCAATATTACGTGACATTTCCATCCCCGTCTATCACGTTGCGTAGACGTTTTACATTAAAACGTACGAATCGGAAACGTCATATTATAATAATACGCGCATGAGTGTAATTTGAATACGCACGACATTATTGTAACTGAAATATAATAATATACTATATTATATCGATGTGGAAATGTAATATACATTTTTCCTATCAATTTGAAACGTAGTTCGACAGAGATTTTCCAGAGATCAATTTTGTGTCAAGCGTTATTATAACAATATTATTGCGTACGATCTAAATTTATTTTCGGATATCTGTAGATCACGGAAACATATTGCGAGAATCGGAAAACATTTTAATTTCGAAACGTCTATTTTTCTAATTTTTTATCTCTCGTACGTACAGATAATTCCGCGAGCACTAAAATATTATATACCGATGTGAAATATATTTGATAATATTTATTCTGCAACCGTACGTTATGGGTTATTTTGCAGTAAAAATCTCCCGCCATTATGGTGTATTTTTAGCTTTTTTTCCAAACATACTTAAACGCGCGTGCCCACGAAAACGGTGGGTTGCTCTACGTTGTATTCAACATATCAATATTTGTGTACGTTTGCAGTTATGCTTTTGCAATTTCACACGGCTGATCACGAATCGCGTGTTTAATAATTGATCTATGTTACGTGATGTTTTCACGGGAGAACGCAACGTCCAGAGAATGATTAATTAGTAATCTCCATTCAAAATCGGTTAACAATCTAATTACGCACCGCTCGGTTAACTCTACTGTTTCCCATCAAGACGCTAAACAAACGAACGCCGCGTAATAGGTATAACAACGCACTTGTCCGTGGTAATAATAATATCACTATTGTAGTGTTTTAAGGTACATACATCGTTTTAACGCGGAAAATACGTACGTAATCAAAATTAGTAAATATGACACAAAATAATAGAAGTTCATCGTGAGTCGTGACTGCGTAAAAAATCTTGTGATTTTTGTTTAAGAAATAAAAATACCAAGTACGGTGCAATAAGGCTTACGAACAGTATAGAAATTGAGTAAATTTTATTTTATTTTTTAAAGACATTTGTTGTGTTTCAATTTTATTTATTATTTTAATTTTTGGCTGATAGTGCTTCACACATTTTTACTGTCGGACACTACTACGTTTCATCCCAACGTTGTTTTCAGTGCAAAAATCGATCTATCGATTATCCGTGTTGATAATAGTTGCTAATGTGAATAATTATCGAACTGGTATTTGTAATGTTAATTTTGTAAACAATTCTGCGTATTAAAAAAAAAAAATAAAAAACAGGAGATTGTATTATCTAATTTGACATTTATTACTATGTTGTGTAATGTTTCGACATATTATTGTTATACTCAATAACAGTTTTCTACATTTTTTTTTTTGCTAAATATGCAAAAATCGAAAACTATTGAATTTTAGACCTCATAGGCGTTTACACAATAAATAAATAAATTTATTAGCCGATACCGGTATTCAAGTGCACCTAAACAGCGCCAAACACAATGCACGAGTTATAAATGTTTTTACATACTACGGCGTGAGACTTGTATCGTAATGCATATGGAATCCTTTGGGTCAATAAAATATATTACTTTTTTTGTCAACGAGGTCAGCATAGAATAGATTTGCATTTTACAAGTAGTATTTTTTTGTAGATAAAATGGGTCTTCGTATAAGCATAATGTATAACTTCAGAACTTCAGCGATAGATTATACCTTCCAAAGGTAATCAATGTGTACGCAAAATATTGTTTTTAGATCCGAAAAAAATTGTTACTTGTTTCGTGAGCGAGATGCTTGCTCATATTATAGTGTGTACCTATATAAATAAATATAACTGCCAGAAAACTAAAAAAAAATGTCTCCGAGAAATGTGAATCGTTGGGCCAAAGAGTTAGGAGTTACGTTTGTAATAATCTATTTCAACCACATCGTTTTTTCGATTCGAAGCGATGCAGTTGGTTCACATCTAGCTAATGCTGGATAAATTGTGTGTTATGTATATCTTGTACGATCAATCGGTAGGTACTCGGATAAAAGCGAAAAGTTCAATAACTATATTTTGAGAAAACTAAAAAAAAACATCGTCTATAATATTCATACGTATAAATTATTTATCAATATTAAGCTTATTGTTTATTGATTGGTTTAAACATGGGTTTTCTAGAAACTTAAAATATTGATGTCATGGACTTGTTATAAATCATTTGAGCATTTATTTTGACTTTTTCCCTTTCTTTTGCATATTAAGTAGTATATTTATTCAAACTTTTTCCTTTTACCAATATATATTAGATTATATGTATTAATAATATGTATATATATTATTATTAATAACAATATATATTTTACCAATAGATATTAATATATCAATAATATCGAGAGCATTGAGAACATTTTATTCAAAGTAATACGTTGAGTTATTCTCATTTGTACATAAGTGGCTGGTGGTTTATCACTTTTTCTTTTATGTTTCATAGGAAAGAATGAACGGCTTTTCAGGTTTTTATAATGCCCATTGATGAGCGAATTATAGAATGATTTACAAGAAAATGCGATAAAAAAATTATTTTTAAAAAAATCGTTAACATGGACTTATATACCTTCATATATACCTTCCAATTGGTCGGGTGAAAAACGTAAAAATAATATTAGGACACATGTTACAAGCCTCAAAGCCTGTACATGTAGTTGCTATGTCGATGTGCGCGTTTTGTTTCTGATTTTTTCAAATTTCACACAAGCAATTGTCGAAAACAAAAATATAATAATTAATCGACGGGCGAAACGAAGCAATAATTATTATCGTAGTAATAACAATAATTATGGAAAAACAACAGCAAAGTTGCGACCGTGTGAACACCCGCGCGTTGGATGACCGACATTCGTGGTTCGTAGCCGCTGCCACTGCCGCGTCATCGTGCCTCCATAACGACACAATGCGCGCGTAATCGTTGCACTAAAATAAAATACTATTATCATCGTTTTCATGTACTTGTCGCATTAAATGTATGTTCGCGCCCGTTACCATTGTTTCGGGGACCTTCGTAGGTTAAGAAGGAAGATGACGACGACAAGCGATAGCGATATGACGTAATAATATCATCATTATAACCATCAACGAAACAACAGACGAAATGTAACATATTGTTTTGTAACGTTTGGAAACGATTTTAAACTTATATACGCACAGCCGACGACTGAGCAATGTGTGTACCACGACGATGTTCGGATGTTTTCCGTCGGAGCGATTAACAGTAGTAATAGTTAACTAACCAATTACTTATTAACTAATTAGCCAATCAACCAACCTACAGTAAAGTAAAAGTATACGTAAACAATATCCATTAGTGTGTCAGTATCGTAGAATTGGTTTGCACTGAATACGGGACAATAAACGTTTTCTATACGATACATCGATTTGCAGAAGGTGCATCTTGCATATATTATTATACGTGCAGATTAGATCACAATAGTGATTAAAATTTATCGAACATTAATTATTAGTGTGTGGTACGAAAAACTGTGCCCTACCAACGACTCCGTTTAGTTATAAATACACGCATCTTCCACGTGTCATATTATCATTAATTACGTCACTAACGAGATGGCGACAATTTTACTGAATGCCGATGCGATAACCATGATGACGGCTTGTAGATTAGCAAATATAGTGAAATGTTATCGATAAATATATAATATTATAGCAATTCACAAGTAATAAGTTTTTTTTATTTTACGTTTTTTAAAGCCAATCGTTATTTTTTAAATATAGATATGACATATAGTTTAAATAAAAAAAAAAATATGACATAAAATTATACTTTTCGATTGAAAATATTAAGTACCAATAAAAACACACCCGTAGTTTTATTTATTTATTTTTCGAGCGTTATGCATTTATTTGTTTTTCGACGAATTGCATCATTGTAAAATAAAAATAAACACAACTGTATAGGAGTTATAAAATACGTGAGACATAAAAGCCGGTACGACTACATATTAAACAGGAAAATGATTGAAAGGACTATATTATAGATTATCATCGTAAGCAAAGGTCTTATAATATTACGCTATAATGGATATTTTTGAAGATCAATAGGAAAAAGCTTTCAATTATTTTTAATGGCTTTTATTACTTAATGCTATTTTCTGCTATCATAAATATTAACATTAATTTGTTATAATATAATTAAAATGGTTAAAATTTCATTTAATTATTCTTCTTAAATGTATCTTATCTGATCAAAAAAATTGAATAAATTAAACTAAAAGAAAATAACCGGTGGCCGTCTTCTTTTTTAAAAGCTTGTATGTATGTATGCATGTATGTATGTATGCATGTATGTATGTATGTATGTACTGATCATTCGCAAATTGTACAAGAAAAAGTTGTAAAACTGAATTAAACAGCGATTGAAATCTGAATATATTTATATTTATATTTTTTTTTCAAAATAATCAACTATAGTGCAAGTAAATATTATACAAATTTGTCCACACTCGGTAAACGCAGCAGGTACCCTACAAATGTTTTTACAATTTTTTCTCGTTTTCAAATCGGCGTCTGCTGCATATATTTGTACACCTTCAAAGTTCCGATTGCGCAATCAACTTTAACTGCGAATCCGACGGTTGAATATCGCTTACATAATGAACGTGCAATGGTTGAACGTACAGATGTACATACATTACATTATGTTGATGTATGTAATACAGTGTGGTGGTGAAACATACGGTGTGGTGTAGACTGCGGAGAATTCGTGCGCCCCGAGGTGGTCTGGTATGATTAAATACCCCAAAGTTCTCCGCGAATACATTATATATGTATGGTATTGTTCCATCATGGAAATTCCCGAAATTCTAAATAGCCGACGGAGCTACGCAGTGCACCAATACGTATAGGATACTGCATTAGGTAAAAGCAATAATCACTACAGTAATTATTATAATAGTAGAAACAATATAATAATAAGCATGATTATAATAATAATAATAAAAACACCATGATAATTAAATGCTAGAATTTAAATTCGAAATAATTTTTCCGTAATGATATTATTGCTGGCCGTGAAATTTACGAGCCGAAAACGTATAAAATACTCACATTTATGTACAGGTGTGCTGGGTGATAACACCACATATTTAATATACGGTACTTAAGTAAATATTTGTGCATATATTGTATATTATATACCTATTTTATTATACTCGAACTACGTAACCCGTTCACCATAACGTTCGGCGGCAATACGACTTTTAAAAGGCGCGAGAAATGGCGTGATATAGCGCACAGCTTGAAATAATATTAGTTATTAATAATTATTATTATGAATGCTATTTTATTTTTATTGTTTATCGTTTGAGGGAGTAATTCGGTCGGGCCGATTATTAATGAAGTGTTTGGATAAAAAACCTTCATATTTTATTACCACTTTTCCCCCCCTAAAAAGCGATTTATCTCAAACGTATAACCGTGAACGCACAGTCATTGTATTGATCGGCTTTTCCATAACAATGAAATAGTTCATACGTAAATAAATAAGTATGACGGTACATACATTAAAGTAATAGTATTTTAGATTCGGAGCGAATAACAAACGAACTGATTTTACAATAGTATGTTATTTTTTTCCAACACATTTTCGAATCGTAAATTTTCACCAATAGTGTGCTATTATGCATACATTTATGGTTTCAAGCTAAAAATCTGACACGTATACAATATTTATTGAGATTTTGTTTTGCGAACAAATAATCTGTCGAGAAAATGATCGATACGATAGCAAAATATATTCCAGAACTATTCTAATATCTTGTCACATAATTATTAGGTTTCAAGCGCACTTATAAAGCCAATAATTTTGGCCAAAAATGGTTTTTTGTACGTCGTGATAACGCGTTAAAATTTAAAAACCCCCGTCCATGTGACTTGTTCGTCTTCCGTTCCAGAGTCAATCAGGGGATTTTTTGGTCTTCTGGATAATCACCTTAAAATAAAATTTAGACGAAAAATTGTAAATCTATGTTACAGACCCTCCAACCATTCACCTTTTATCTTACAAGTGCCTCAATCTTTCTTATTGTTCTGTTCCGTTGACTTAAACGCGCATGCTTATAAATTAAAATGTTATAATACTTCCTTTAGTGCTGATCGTCGTCGTACTTTAGTCGGCCGCGTTAATATAACTAGGTGGTCTTTGCCACTGTGTTATGTATAAAATGCTTATCATGCGGTGGTGGAGCAAACACCAGTAGTTTAGTATCGTTCAGAGTTAGGCACACGTGACACAATTTTACAATGGATAGCCCCTGCTGAGTGGGTTATCGGTGTACAATACCGCGGATTCCTTCCGTTTCGGTTAACTATCCGACGATCGGATGGTCCGCAGACGATTATATGCCATAGTTACGATGATAAAACAATATTATTACATACGCTTATTGTAGTACTACACGTGTTACTTATAAACGTGTGCTGCAGAAACGCGGTCAAAAGGTCTGATACGATATATACGCATATTGCGTTTACGCGATAAAAATATGTTTAAAAATATATTTATATGTTAATATGTTTATAAAATATTTCATCAATCTAGCTAGTGTGAAGAGTGTGGGTTTTTTTTTTGTGTTTGCTGATGATTTAAAATTATTTTTAAAAATCAGTTCCGATAATGACTATATACCTCTTACATTAAAGTGATTTATACACATATGCATTATAATAGGTGCCTGGGCTGATATGATAAAACCTTGGTTTAAATTTTAATATATCTAAACGCTGATATACAGGATTCATTCTTCTCTTGAATTTAATTACACCTTGTAATTTGTATGGTAAATTTCTTGCAAATGTAAGTAATACAGTTCATGATCTCGGAATCACATTTGATTGGGAAATAACTTTCCATGGTCATATTGAAAAATATTGCTGTAAGGTTCTAATAACACTTTAATTCATATTATAATCTTTAGCTTCTCTAGGGAATTAAATTTGATAGCTCTGCAATTACACTGTGCACTTGTCAGATCAATATCGGACTATCAGAGTATACCGTATTGTTGTATGGGACACTGATACTGCAAGTACTACGAATCAGAAATTTGAAATGGTTCTACGCGATTTTTAAGTTTTGCTACTTTGGTCCACCGAATTAATTATTTATCTGATTTATACGGCAGAATCGTTTACTGCACACTGTAGAAATTGATAAATATAAGTATTCGGTTTTCGACAAGTTATTCTGTGGCTTATCGGGTTTAATAATATATTTAAATTGTTACGGTATTTTCGTTTGGTTCATGGTCTTTTCAGGGTCCGTTTTGGATTGCATCGTGATTATTTCGAGGTTATACTAATACAGTTTTATTTTGTTTTTTACAGGACATCGCCAAGAAACCGTGAACATGTTGGGGCAATGGTGGTTGCTCGTGTGCTTTCTAGCGGCCCTCGTAAAGGTAAGTCAGTCGTATAAAGTAGTCACTTCTCTCATAGCTATGGTTGTCAGTTAATTAAGTGGGTGTGTGTTATGTGTGCTTTGGAACCTCAAGCAATTTTCATAAAAAAATGTTGAACAATCTATCTATTATAATTAAATTAAATACATTTTATTAAGAAGAGTTCAAATATGTATAATTATCGTTATTTTTTTGTGTAAGAATATTATTAAATCTTTAATCATTGAAATGGGATGTTTCAGACATAAAGCTCTCAAAAGCGGATAAAAAGGGGGAGGGATGTAACGGGGAAATTGTCCCCCTCCTCATTCACAAAAAAATTATGGAATATTCCATTTGTAATTTTTTTTTTCGGGCCCAACCTGCAATTCTATACTATTATTATTATTTAGTATGCATTACACCGTATAGACTATAAATAATAATATTTAATAGATTCATATATTAACTTTTATAATTTTTTTTTTTTTTAATTTTAGGTAAATTCCTATTTATAACATTTCATAATGATAAATTAATGTTTTAAAAGAAATATAGCATATTTATTTATTTATTTATTAATTTATATAATGTGTTTATTAAAGATTATTCTTCTTTATTTAGAAAATCAAAGACATTTTTTTTTTTTAAATAAATGATGACTTTTTTTTGGCTACACGTGAATTGCGTCCCGAAATAAAATCTTCGATAAGTAGGTACACGAATTGCGTCCGATTTTATCTTATATGGTGGTATTTGTTATTCGTGTGATCTCAACGACAGCACGTACTTTAAAGAAGATAATAATTTTAGTTTGATTTGGATCGTGTTGTTGGTGTATACAGTATAGTATACGTTCATGTGTTCTTTGTTAAATAAAACTTTAACTCTAAAAACAGTATAAAATGGCATCAGTGATTTTAATTAAAAAAATTAAAACATTCCAAAAATATGGCAAAATATGAAAGTGGCCAATCGTTTTGAATATTTTTAGAAGATATTACCTATTTAAGTTTTTACAAGTTTTTTAATTTTATATTTATTATTGTGTATTTTAATTATTACATTACATTCTTATAATTTAAGCCTATACATCTAATTACATTACAACTATAAAAATCAATATTTGAATCAAATTATGATAGTCATAATTTGCTATCGACAGTCCTAAGTCTGTATGAAATGGGAAGGAAAATAATGTTTTTACATTTGGACGCAATTCGGGTAGTTGTTAAATTATGTAGTTGGGACGCAATTCGAATAGTCGTTAAATATCTTTGGGACGCAATTCATGTGCAGCGCTTTTTTTAGTTTATAACTAACAACCTAACTAACTAGCCTCCCCTCCCTCGCTTAGGACCTCTGTATCCATCCTTGGGGGCTTTAGCTGGCAATCACCCAGAATACCCCTACCCCCCGTCGCGGTATCACTGTATAATACACCATAACCGTATACATAGTTATGTTATATTGCGACCAGCAATAGCGTATCAGAGATCAAGTTTATCCACCGGCACGCGGTCAACATGTGTGCATAGTTTAATTGACGCGGACGCGCGATTTACGTCACGTAAAAAAAGCGATTCGTAATCAATCAGTTTCCAAATGTCAAGGATATAATAATAATAATAATAATAATAATAATAATAATAGTAATAATAATAATAATAATAATAATAATAATAATAATAATAATAATAATAATAATAATAATAATAATAATAATAATAATAAT
>JAIPRK010001084.1:26030-49825 GCA_025469195.1 Chaitophorus viminalis
AGGCAATAATAATAATAATAATAATAATAATAATAATAATAATAATAATAATAATAATAATAATAATAATAATAATAATAATAATAATAATAATAATAATAATAATAATGATAATAATAATGATAATAATAATAATAGAAAAGAATAATAATCGTCTGGAAAAATATCTGAAACACCGCAACGGCATCGTAAACCACAAATAGTTTCCGGGAGACGGGGATATAGGAATAATTTTAATATTTTTCAGAATTATTTTTAGCGCGTTATCATTATTTTTCCACTAAAACTTCGCATAAATCATTTCTGACGTCGTCGTCGTCCATAATATTGAAACAGAAGAATGGATGGTGCAGCACGTAGCGAGTGTTATAACACTTGTATACATGTATACATCACCCTTATATCGATTATGTCCCTAAACTCTTGTGTCGATTAACGGAAGGACAAACAAACGTAATTAAGCAAGACCGCGATTTCTCGTTGGGTTTTTGGTGTTTTGAATGTCATATAATATGTGTACTTTCTGGAGTAAAATTCGACACGGAGTTGAGATTTCAAAGTTCAAGAACTCTCAAAATTGTATTACGGTGATAATCTCCCGAGTAATTACTAATTATGAATAGTAAAAAAAAAAAAAACCATAACGCGTGTTGCAATAATTATATACAAATGTCGGTACTCAGGTGTTAAGGTGTTGAGGTTTTTAGACTGGAGTCGAAATCCCCGAAAATATCGTGCGAGACTTTTTAACGAATTATATGGCTTTTCAAAAAATGGTAACACATATTATAATATATATATATATGTATTTATATGGTTTGTAGTCTCGTAGATGCCGTCGATCGTTTTAAAATTTCTCTCGTGGTCCGTGGAAATAAAAATGTTATCACTAGAGAACAAGAAATCTACATTGTTATTTATAAGAATAGTTTGTATAAAAAATAAGTGTTATTTAACTATTCCATAATTTTTTTCACATAGTACATCGACCACGTTCATCAAATATTTTTAATGTAAATTAGGCTAATTTTTCAACACTCTCACGCGAGACGTAAGCGTACGAGTTTTACATATACATACTTATATTAGGTATACCTACTGGTATGTAATAACGTGCCATATAATACTTATGTACGCGCCTAGTGTTATTGGTTATAATTTTATAAAATTATACATTTTTTACAAGTTGGACTGTTGTTTAATTCGTAATATGAACGTGTTAGGTTGTTAATATTGATATGATATATTTACTAGATGCTATTTATCATATTATGATAATATTATTATAACATTGGTGTATGCACAATTAAATCTATTTACACATCGGCTGAATAATTTTTGCAGTTCCTACAAAAACACCAGAATTTCAATTAAATAAAACGTTATATAGTTTTAAGTTACAGTTTTTCTTTAGTCTTGGTATATTTATATATTTTATATTTGTTAATCAAAAAAAGTTCGTTTAGTTTTTACAGAACTGTTTATTAAAGAATAAATTGACAACTGCAGTAACTATCTCATTTTCTTCAAAATTAATATTTAATTAAAAACAAATTCTGGTTATTTACAAAAATGTATACATAATTTATCAAAGACTAGACGTTGTTACACAGATAAAAATAAAAATCTAATTATTTAGAACGACTTGTAGTTTTTAATTATTAAAAAATAATTAAATATTTATACTAATACACATTTTAATTATTTCAATTATTTCAGTATTATTGCTTATATTTGCTGGATTAAAGTTCTACAAAATAATTAAATACTGCGTTTATATGATTCCAGAAATATAATCGAGATTGAGTATTTTATAAAAATATTCTATATTTAAAAATTGAAATTTTTTTATTTGAACGCAATTTCAAAGTATTGGATAAAACTTACGGTGCTTAATTAATTAGATGGAAAAATAAAGTTCTTAAGGAAAAGTAATTTAATTTGGAGAAAGAAACGTTGAAAACTATGTAACTTGTTTGTTGATGAAAATTTTTTAATATAATTATGTAAGTGAGTAAATTTCAAAATAAAATGGGGAAAAAAAAATTGATAAAAATGAATTGCATCAAAAACTTACTTCATAAATTAATTAAAGATACAATTACATTATAAGGTACGTCATACTACATTATAACATACGTATTATATTTCCACAAAGAAAAATAATTTTTATTTTATTTAGCTTTAATGCATTTCAAGATATTAACACAACATGACAATTACTAAAGTATTTATGAATGAAAAACATCAGTAAGATGCGTGTATAGACGAAGTAGGTTGTAGCATGTTATACAACGTATTTCCTAGCTAATTAATAATGATTAGTCTTGCGTAGGGTAGAAATATTCTTTATTTCTCGGTTACAACGGCGGGACTTGGGAATATTGTTATGATGTAGCAAACAAGTGAATTACAACAGTATTCCGTTCGCGTTCAATTTTACGTTTCCAGAAAGGGCTTTGGAGTTTTAATTAATTTGCGTTCGAAATGGAATATTACGATGACGAGCTGTCAAGATTTTCATTCCATTAACAAATAATAATATTATTATAGCAACATGACTCGAACGCTGTTATACAAATTATATTATTACAAACGCATTCGCAAGCCTCGTTAGAGTTAAAACGGCAGTCATGTTATCATTAGGTTTTTATTTTTCATAGGCCATCATCGAAATAATGTAATATATTTTCGTAACCTATCCCGGAATCGCAAATTAATCGTACCGGACTAAAAACAATGCGTAATTAATAATTATGCTCATTATTGACGTGTATGAGCACACCGAGCGTAGTTTGTGTTCGGCCGATCATTCGGCTCCAAAAATACAAGTCAAAAATGAAATCAAATGATTTCCGTGGTGCGTATTGATAATGCTGTCGTGTGGACAATACGTTATACAACTCAAAACAATGTAAAATAAATAAATAATATTATGACGCATGCACATCGAAACAGAATACTATAATAATAAATTACTATAATAATAGTATAGTAATTAGTATCGGAAATAACATTAAAGCGACGCCTACGACGCACGTGTACTGTTGGTATTATGGCGTTATTATGATAATACGTACTATACATTTTGATTTCAATCCTTTCGCTTTTTCATTTTGATTGCGCACCGGGTACGTAGAATGGAAACACACCTCCACATGCGCCCGACGAACCCAAGATGTTTTATAACGAGAATATAATATAGGTTGTGTATATATATATATTATATATGTGTGTGTGTAATACCTATTGTCGTTAAGTTTAATACAAGTCTGCCGTTTCATGAGGAACACAATATAAGACGTGGGAACAACAGTGCTAATCACATAATATTTACATGTGCGTACGAATCACCATTATTATAATTTATAATGTATGCCTATATGATTACTATGTACTATAACCTACGGTTTGTGGATCACATTCTTAAAAATCAACCTTACAGATTAGCTGTTTTTAACTCATTGTAGCACACATATTTAGCAAACATCCCTGAAGCCGTACGGACCTCGGAGTTTTCCAGTTACATTTATCCAACCTCCGCCCGCATAACAAACCACGAAGACGCCGACACCCTATATTATATTTTATCCACATAATATAACACGTGATATTATTAGCCATTATAAGTGGTGAAAAACCGCCTATGATGCTTCAAAACACACTACGCGTATGCGTTTAAGCTTGTCGAACGTACGCAGTTATAAAAAATAATATCTAATAGTTATTATTATTATTTAATTTATGCAATTGAACGCAGGGGGTCCCGATCGGATCGGGCTGTGATAACTGCAGGCATAAGAAGATTACCTATTATTTAGTCCCTCTCGTGGACGGTGACGTGGATTTATGCTGATTTCCAATTTCCAAAAATAAGGCTGTTATCTAGTTCAGTATTCAGATGCTGCTGAAATAATATATTATGTTAGTCCGGGCATCTGTTCACATAATTTTCACCAGATTTTTCAAAATCATAGATAGGTGGGGCACAACTTTTTACAATATCATTGTTATCGCACGTGCGATTCGGCCGTGATACTATGGTAATTATTATGATTACGCAACAATCATCAATCAGTACTCGCACGCTCCCCCAACGGAATGGAAAATAAACAATAATATTGAATAGTGCGCGCAGGCGCGATATGGATTAAAGAGAATACGTGCTAATAACACTCTAATAATACTTATATAATAAACCTGCTATCGCATTATTATTAAACGCATTATCCACCGTTCCATAACGATCACTTTGTTCACTGGGTATGTCAAGAAATAAGATCCCATGAAGGGAATTCATTTAATTTTGAATGCGTACAAATGAATACAATGAATAACATGCTGAAATATATTTTATTTTCCATCGATGTTATTTCCAAAACATAATATAACTAATCAGGCGTGGATCCAGAAAATTTTAACAGGGGAGCTAAAAAAAAATCCCCGTCCATAACCTTTTTATATTTTAGAACTAACTTATTAATATAAAGTATATTAATTATTTGTTTATTTTAAACGAAAAAATAACGTTAATTTTTTACATAATATATTGTAACTGTAATTTTCTGGAGTACTTTTTACTTAATTCTTCAATAACTTCTTCTGGATTAATTTTAATTTTATGAATATGGGAAATCCGAAAATATAAAAAAAATATATTAATAAATTATTGCATTATGACTATCCATGATCATCCATGTTTTGGCGATGAGCGATGTGCGATATCAATAAAACCGATAATATTTGCAATTTTGAACAACAGATTAGCAGAATTTTCATTCATTTGATTATTATAATAAACTTTTCTTTATATCGAATATTTTTAAAAATTACTTAATTAACGTATATCATAAAAAAATATTTGGCTTGGGGCCACCATCACAGAGAGTGCCCAGGCACCCACAGCTCATAGCCCCCCTCTCCCTCTTGAATCCGCTCCTGTAACTAATAATTTCACAGAATGGGGACCCACAGATACGTGCTCAGTTCACAACGTTTCTTTTAATGTATTGATATTTATCAAGTAAATATAAATGTATAAGTAGTTGGTGGTTGGCTGAAAAAATCATATTTAAATAATCAATCCTAAAAACAATCCAAGAGACGACATAAAAAATTGTAAATAAAGTAATTTTTAAAACATTTAAATGTCGAAAAGACAATCTATTTTTATGATTATACAATGTCATACGTATAGTATACGAGAATAATTTCATTGTGTAATATATAATAGTACATAATAAATATTACTATATTCTATATTTATTCATGATTAATCAAAAGGAAAATTATTCATAAAAATAATTTTGTATCAAATTGACAACATATCAACCTGCATGGTCATATAGACGTAGACATAACTTAGTAGAAAATATAATATGATTATATTATTATCTGGAGAACCTCGGGTATGTTTGAAGTTTATTTTACGTATAATACATTCCGACTGATCTTACAGCGTTGTTCAAACTATTTAGTGCACTCAGCCATGCGCTTTGAGTCTCAAAATTTGATGTTAGGTATTCCATAGGTATAAATAACACGAGAAGATATCGAAAGGATTAGCTAACGTAAGTTTCATCGTTTCATGCATATACATAAACATATCTTTACCGCGAAATTCCGCCGACCACATTAATACGAATATAGGTAGATACGTTTGATAATCACGCCAATACCTAATCCTCGATCGTGTGTATTTATGTATTATACACTGTCCGGCACGCCTTGCGGGTAACATGAACTATGAATATTAATATTAAATAGTCCGTATTTGAAAATCAATTTCCCCCTCCCCTCTTCATCTCTCCACAATTGTTTTCATAATGAATCAACGCTAAAGTATGAATTAATTTCACCACCGCCGTAGAAAATAAATCATATTGTATGGTAAAGTTGAAATACTAGAGAATTTACAAAAACGGAATATAGGTCATCCCTGCCCCACGACGAGATGAATACGACCCTTAATTTAGTTTACGTTTGTTCGTTCGTTCAACCATTGCGGTTAACTGTAGATACCTACGTTATTATTATTATTAATTATGGTGGGCATTGAGTGAGAGAAAAAACCAAGTTAAAACCCCTGTGACGCGTGTTCGTGTTTGTGGACCGGGATGAACAAACATTTGAATATAATCGTAATAAATAATAACTCTCCGAGTCGTGTATTTAAATATGGTCTACAGTTATACATCCAAACCGAAACACGGAAGAGATGATTTTTATTTTTTTTCTTGATTACGTTACGTGGTGTGATGTGAACTTCACATAGGATCTGCAGTGGTGTATAGACGTTTTTCGAACGATATGGCTTTAGATCGAGAGAAAAAAATAAAAGTCACAATTGATGCGTGGACCTCGTAGCTAATAGGAGTGATACGTACACAAGTGCCAACAAATAACTTTAATTTTAAAACTTCATTGTGAATATATTGGTACACTGGATAATCACGAAACTCTTTCTCGATTAATTCGACTACGGTGGCTTATGATGATGGTGTATTATATTTTTTCCTACTAAATTTGGTAGAAAATATACTTTTGATAAAAATACGAATAGTATATGAAATGTTTTTATTTCTTATATATATATATATATATATATATATTAACATCATAAACGTACATAATAATATAGTTTTAGAGTGTTATAAAGTCGCACACTGTAAAAAGTCAATGGAGATCCGACGTGCTTTTCATGCCTTCGCGTATTTGACCGTAGTGCGCGCGGAGTGTTGCGTGTCCCAAACGATATAGGATGTATATATATATATATATATGTATGTATGTATGTATGTATGCATGCCCGAAGTGTTTTTGAGCGGAGCAATTTATAACACTCTCACGATGTCGCTATTGAGCTAACGTAAAAATATATATATATATATATCGCGTATATGATATATACTTATTTTATATAACGTTTCGATAGAGATAAGGAAATATATAAAATATATCGTGAACCACCGCCCGCACAAAAGGAAGGCACGGTCGAGTTTTCGTGACAAGTGTACGACTTTTCACTCCGATAATATCGTCATCACACGTCACACAAACGCTGCTCTAATAACTCATCGCGGCTGCCCGGATGACGGGCAAGAAAAGGGATCGCGCCCTGTCCTTGGCTGACAAAATTCCCGAAGAAGTATGTACATATTAGGTAGGTACTGCGTTTGTGCGATGCGCGCCGTAGTAGTTTCGTCTTTTTGTGTGTACCTACCCATCGCGGTCATTAATCATTAGACGGCGTTTGACGCGCGCTCAGACTATTTCATAAGCTGCCGTAGATGATAATATACTCTTAGATATTTATATATTATAATTGACTAACGACGGACGATTGCGACATGCATGGAGATGGATGACAAAGGTAGATAGACAGAAAGAGAGAAAAAGATAAAGATAGAGAAAGAGGAAAGATTCTTGTAGAGATGTACTACAGCTACTACAATGTGTATAGTTACCGGCGATTATCGCATCGGCAAGACGAGATTTACGCGTAGGCAATGACATTTGACTCACGGGTCGTTCTCCAGGACGGAGAAGGAAAAGTGAAGAAACGTCGTATCGCTGTGAAACTCGCTGTAGTACGTGCGAGTAAATCACCGTCGTTGTGTAGTCTCATTATCGCGAATGGATCACGGAAAGTAATAACTTCATTACGTATACGGTGCCCAACGGGACCACTGCATTATTTTCATGCCGGCGTCTGTTGTCGCCGAAGAACGGGGCTGAATGTACCTCGTGAATGTAGCTGAACGCAGCTGAACGTACTCGTCACGGCCGTCCAAAGTCCGTAAGTCGAGGTTGATTTTTATAAATTTTGCAGTCGGTGCGAAAACTATATAAGAAAATAATATAATAACATGATGTTTTCATATTGATAAAAACAGCTTGCAAAATTTTCGATAGTTCGAAATCGTTTCCTCGACTTGTCGTTCTCTTATACGCGTGACAAAAAATTGTTAAATTATTTAACGGGGGCAATTACTTATTGGCATAAACGGTGAGCTTATTGATAAATCCTCTCCCCAGCAAGTTAGTATTATAGTGACGGCAACTATCTCGATGATAGTTTTATTGTAAATGCTCGGCCACGGTTGTCATGTCGGTTTTACCCATATGCAGGTGCACGCAGTTTGAAGTATTAAAGTTATTACGCCTTGCACCGTCGGTATCACAACATTTGGTTTAATATACACATAAATTAATATACAATATATATATACATATATAAGTATAAATATTTTGTGTTTAATATTTATATATACGTTACACCCACTAGTATATTAAAAAACGGAAGATAGCTATAACGTAATAATTTACACAGTAGTTATACACTGGCTGATTAATGCATTATAATATCGACCGGATATTTGTATAATGTGTTAGTCAACAATGTTGTTGTTTGTAATCAGTAAACATTTGTTGTAGTCGTCTATTAACTCATTGAACTCATTGAACTTATGGTATAAACCGTTTTTAGTTTTTTTTTTTCACTGATCTTTCACATGTAGGTATACTAAATATAATATTTATAATAATACATCGTTCGTGTTTCATATTTGTATTACAAAAACATACTCGTTCCGCTCATCATGTTAATCATTTGACCTAAACATTGAATACCACGCGTAAGGAGTTTGGCTTTAAATAAAGACGGTGGTTAGTTAGCTACCTAGTATTTTCACTTTCATATGTAATCTAACCAGTAAAGTAAGAACTTTTGACTCCAATAGTCTTTATCGTATGCAAGTGAGTTCAAATATAATACCATTACAAAACCTATGCACTGTTCTACGTCGCTCCAATTTCGCGTTCGATTCCCTCCTATGCGCTTTTTATCTACGCGATTAATCACGTATATAATATAATATAAGACTCTACTCCATTTTTGGATCTATTTAAAATGCTCCAAGGTTTTCAGATTTTTACACGTCAACACATATAATAAGCTTTTATTGATTTCTTTCTCTTCAATAGTAGTCATTTTTACTCTTTATTATGTTATTATCTTACCTATTTTTTTCGTGGGATTTACAATACGGTATTTTTTTTTCGGTAAGGTTTGAATGAAAAAAGTTAAGGAAACTCGGTTTTATATTCCCTGTACTCTCAAAATTAACCTAGCTTAACCTATAATACTGTATACCTGAACTGTGGTCTGTAATACAGTATATACACTTAAACGAGCAATTTCCAAATTGTGTGACACAAGCACTTAACGGGGAAGGCATGGAGTAAAACTCCCTGGGTCTCACATTTATTGCATTATTCTAAATTGCCCCGTGCATTTATTTTTCCATATCACGTGATTGAGGCTTATCCCCGGGTATTTTTTTTTAAACCGAGCATACCGATTTTCATCCATATAGTTTTTTAAATACATTTTTGGCTTACGGTTTTTCGAGGGCAAACCATTTGCTTTTGGAAAATCATAAACCGTTTGCCACAAATGGATTGGACGATATTGTTATCTTGGAATAAAAGCTCTAGTTGGGAACCGGGGTTTTCACCGTTTGATTTTGTGTGTAATAAAATACGCTCACGTGCTTAACAATATTGTAGGTTTTGGTATTACGTTCGTTAAACCGAATATTATGTCATTCCATAGATCTCTGCAGTTTTTTAAAATATTTTGACGATTACCTATATCGTAAAATCCAGCGAAAAATAATTCGACAGGAGTGTGAAATACTATACTGAAAAATCATGATTCGAGAGTCAAAACTATTTAACGTTTTTCTCAGCAAATAATATGTATTTTATACGTTGAAATGAAAGGTGAATTCAGTTCTTAAGAATAAATTATGAACTCATAGCTATACAGGGTTAATTGATATAATAAAATTATACGCGATTTATGTAATTAATTGGTGCTTGAGAATTATTTCCACTTACACTGTTACGGGCTTTACAGCATATTAATCAGTTATCCAAAATCCAAATATGGGTACTAATTAAATAATTTCCATATGGGTATATAAACGTATTTTTATATTTTCAGTGATAATGAAATGATAATAAAAATTAAAAAACTGAAACTAAAAGTACGAATAAATAGTTACATATTATGTAAAATATTAATTTCTGTTATTTTTGAACCCCGATGAGTTTTTTTTTTTTTGTAATGTTGAATTGCAATTAGTGTCTATTTTCCGTTATATTTTAATTAAAACTATATGAGTCGAAACATAATATAATACAATAATGATTAAAGACTAACTTCAGTAGAGAAATATTATCGTTAGCAAAAACACATTGAAGTCTGAACGCATTATTACGTATGACTGTATAAGTAAATATCCCGTTTTATTCATAAATAAAACATGGCACCATAACCTTAAGCAGTATTTGGCAACATTTCTCTGATTTTTTTTTCACGTTGAATCTGTTTTTTTTTACCAACAAAAGAAAAATATAGAACATAATATAAAAAAAAATAAAAATAAAAAAATAAATATGGTGTTACCAAAGAGTATAATGTGAACTCGATAAATCGAAATTTAAGACCCTAACTTTTATTTATTTTTTCAACTAAAATTTTTCGTGTTATAATATATGTCACGTGTCCTGTTGTGCATGGTGAAACATATATATATGTTAGTAAATTAACATAACTATTTTAGGGACACACTATCAGATGAGTACTTACATATTATTACATGTATATACATAGAAATCCAGTATCAACAACTTACTATACAATTATATAAATGTTTATGATGTTGATAGCGTATCAAAAACATATATCTCATCATCAACGAAATCTCGATTCTTACGCGATAAACCGAAATCATGTAGATGCATCACGTCCATTGTAATTGAGTAGGCGATTAGAATATTATAATACGTTTGCTTATGGTATAATACTATTATTTAACAATATATATATATATATATATTATAACCGGTTTGTTTGTGTTGAAATGAAACGGAAACTTTTTCAGCCACATTAAAAAATAAATATTATATAATTTTTGATAAATCCTCTATAACACGTATAGATACTGTCGCATCGCTATTATACGGATACCGGCATATTATCTACTACACTATTAAACTACTCGGGTACCAAGATTTTGATGTTGATTTATTGTGATTTGTACATCATCAACTCATGGTCCGACAGACTGGTTCTAGAACTCTGTATGGGTCACAAAAAAAACCGCGTTTCAAATTTCACTTTTCATTATAATTATTATTATTTGTATATTATGATATCGGCATAATATAAGTTGTTTTAGTAAATAATACAATAGTTGGTAATCGTTGAGGTGGAAGGGGGGTTTGGGAAGGCGATGTCACACTTTTTTATGGTTCTTTCTGTGAGTAGTTGTGCTATTGTCAATCCAAATTATACGTTCTCATATCAATATTTGCGAATTTATACGATGAGGGCACGAGATAAAACGCGAATACAAACTGGCGGCCAAACGCTTTCGGGCTTTTTGGCCTTATCGGAAAAAATAGTTTTTTTCAGGGCCACCAAAAAAAATAAAATAAAAAATATAATAACTATTTATTAATCAAGTTGGAAACACGCGTGTTTTTATTGGGTTTATTATTATTATTTTAAACAATAAATCCAAACTTGATATCTGGCCTTCTGCAGGGCGGACGGGTGAACGACGGCACATAGTTGATAATTCTACTGCGCAGGTCCGTAAACAGTAGTAAACACGGATAATCCGATACGGCCATTAGAAACAATCCGAGTGTAAAATTACTTGAAAAATAATAATAGCACAAATGAAATCATACACATTATATAAATGCAGAGCCAATGAGGGTAAAGTAGAAAAAGTCGAGCAACAAAAGACACAATGCTGTGTATGAACCGAACGGAGGAGTGTAATGTAGTCGGCAAAGGGAAAAGTTAATTTGGTCGTGAATCGTTTTAACGAATGCGGCTTTTGTGTTGTTCAATCCAATTACTTATTATACACCCCGTATCTTACTGCGCTGTTCTCATGTCGTTTTAATTCTACCGTCGCTCGCGTACTCGGAAATGGTAAAAAAAAATTCATAAAACAGAAGAAAAAATAATACCATTTTGAAATAATATTGTTAAAAATAATGCAAGACATATTTTATTTGATCTGAAGTTATTCAAAGACATTTACCGCAGTTACGGGTTAACCATTAACGAATTACGTTCGATATGTATATGGCTGTTAAGCACTTAATAGCAGAATATTATGAAAATGAACACCATTTCTCGTAGTCTTTGTAAGTACAATGAAATGTAATATTGGTACGATGAACGTGAATTTAAAAAAATTGGAAGTCTTTACAAACTAATGCAATTTATAGACGAAAAACCCTGGAAACCATTGTTCATTTTTTCTTATTAATTCAACCGCATCAAATCGATATTTTTAATTATCTTATAAGTTTGTTCTGCACCAACTGCACCGCAAATCTTCGAAACAGTTTCGTCAAAATAAACTCAACCCAAACTTCGAAAAATCATAACATCGTAATGGAATTAAACATCATTCGAAACTTTTATATTATCATAATAATATATTATAATGTTATAATTTAATTACTTATTTATTTGGCGGGAAATTATTATATATTTACCACATGTACATACATAATAATTGTTGTTGTTCGCAATTGAACACTTAGTCAATATATTTATTACAATATTGGTAAAGTAGATAAAATATAAGAAATTAAAACACAAAATGTTCCATTCAAAGCAGTTTGGTTGTATGATTTCACGTACAATGGTCTTTGATTAAATCGTTGTCCAAACGGTCGCTTTTTAATTCCGTTAGGCTGCGTCGCCGTTGGTGAGTTTACCATCCTGCCACCAAATCTTTACATGCGGACGGTTATTCCTTACTGTAGCCCTACTAGGTACAGTAAGGAATGTATACCCGAATGCTCCTTACTCGGCATTTGGGTTCTTATAAATATCACAACATGCTTAAACGTATATTCCGTCGTTTACATAATGTTATCAGTGCAAATATGCACAGGAACAATAATCGACCGCGAGTTCAAAACCAAAGGTTGTGTACGATTACTCGATTGGAATGTGTTTTCAAATTATTTTTCTTCGAACAATCGTTTCTCGGTAAGAGAATAGGCCGTCTGGATGTGACATGTTTATATGATATTTTTGGGTTGGTCGGGCACGTCTTCGAGATTTTTCTCCGCGAGTCTGTACGTATACTCTAGGTACGTGTTTCATGATATTATTACATGATAATGTCGGTCGTAGCAGGCACTTATATTATTATAAAATTACGATGACGACGAAGTAGAAATTTATCGCATTATCGTCGTACGCATATTATAATATACCTAGATATACTGCGCGACTTGACTTCGAGTGTATCAATTTCTTTTTTTCTTCAGATAGTTCTGACCCGCCACCCGTACCCGGTATGACCCTCCTCTCTCTCAATCATCCGTCGTAAAATAAGATGCATCATCTTATGCACGTGTACTTGGCGCGTGATTTACGGTGCGGGAAAGTAGCATAAAATATTATGGCCGGGATCGACGTAGACGTTTCACTTTCGGCGTGCGAAACGACGCTATACGTAATACTATACGAAATAATGATGTTTTACGACTAATCGAACGTTTGTCGACAAAATACGTGAAACAGCGTTCCGACTGCACTTGCCCACTCATGTTCATCGTTTTTTTTTTACATGTAGGTCGGTGACCCACGGAATATTATTGTTTACTATTATTATATTACGTTCAAACGTTCTGTTTGACTGTGTGCATTATAATACGTATCTGAAACGGACCATACGTCTCTGACGATGGAAAAAATAAGCAGATAATAATGTTGTTTTGTAATTCTATTATCGCGATATAGTGACCACGTGGGACGATATTAAATTTATTGTCAATTCCTTCGACTCCATGACAAAGTCATTTCTCACAAAGTCAATTTTTCTTTTTCTGAGGCTATCCTGTATACGATAATAAAATCTGATGGGGAAAATCGAGACTAAACATCGTTTTTTTTTTTTTTTGGTTAGGCGGGTAAAAACAATTGACTTCTTGGATCATTAGACTACAATATTTCTCGCTCTTCGATTGATAACGCAACTGTCACTAGAGAAAATAAATGCACACGGCTTCTGTTTTTTTATTCTTGGTTACTTTCATTTTTCAACCCGAAAAAATAATTCCCGTCAAACCGTCCCCATCTAAGCGGTTTCCGGAGATCATTGCGGAGGATCCTGAATTCTTTCCATTCAGATATCTAGAACCAGTAATGATTACTGTGATTGACAAACGGAGAAGAAGAAAATTTAATTTTAGCACAGTAGATATAATACCACATTTTATATACATAAAAAGTTTTTCTTTTTTTTTTTTACAATAGAGTATGAAAGAAAAACATTTCCCGAATGCTACAGGTTATTTTATTTAATTTTTATGATTATACATGATCAATAATATTTTATTCGCGAAAATCATTTACACGAATGTCGTTGACGATCCTTATGACCTTATTGTGCCCGTATCGTGATAGTATAATATTATTATTATCGTCATACATTATTCGTTTCTTCTAAACGACAGTTTCGAAATCATTCAATGTTTACACAAGCAATTATCACCGCGTTAAAACGGCTGAAAACGATAAGTATATGTTATACATGTTCATCGCGTCTCGTGTAGATTCACCCGTAAAGTCGTCTTGCGAAATTTGTCAAAGATGACCTGCGTACGTTATGTTATTATTATAATCGAATCGTGTTTACAATGTGCTACCAGCGTGGTAGGCCAACTATTACGTATTAAACATACAACACGTGTATGATGCGTATACGTAAAATATATGTATAATACTAACGAATAGCGTTTAATTTTTTTTTCTTCCATTCAACAAACCCGTGCATAAAGCAATAGTGATGGTCCGTAACGAGGTCAAAGTGTCATCTCGAACGACCGGTTTTTACGCGTATTTCGTCGATCGCAAACGGCGGTGGCGGCGGCAGTGGCAGATTTACGATCGTTTCATCCTTTCTTCTTCGGTCCCCTCGCAATAACATTACACAACGCACGCCGCCATCCATTACCACCAGGCGTCCTTACGCTGCCATAGTGCTCACCCTCGGGGGCTCGATTATAATATGAATTACCTGTGCTCACCGTCGGAAATAGCGATTTAGCGTTGGAAAAAAAAAATAAATGAAAATGAATCTATTGCAATTATTCCGTCGGCCGCGGCGGCGGCGATCGTTCAAAAGTATCACCGCATAACGAAATCAACGACGACGTTCTATCGTGTGCATCATCTATGTATAGGTACACCACGACTCGTGTCGTGGTTCCTTTCACGTGTTCCGTACCGCGCAAGTTGCCAGGCACATAACCTTTGACCTGATTGTTGCACAATACAGGCTACAGATCGTGTGTATAAATAAGTCCAGGAAGTAGACGTTACCGGTAAATTGCAATCGTTTCCCTCCCATCTCACTCTTTGGAACTCGCACACTGTCATCTATATCCTCGGAGGACCTTTTCTCGTAGCCACCACGTCTGTGTATATATATATTATGTATACCTTTGATTCGTACTGATGCTTTTTCATCCATGACCGGAAACAATGCGATATCATAATAATATATAGAATTATAAACCGTCGCCGTTCATATATTTGCGTATAAAATATATTATACAATATAACATAAATACAACTCGTCGGATCACTAATACGCGTTAATTGGTTTAGTGTTTAAAATGGACGAAGTTGGAATTAACACGTTTGAAATGAATATTTACATACATAATTATATAATTATTTATATAATTATATTAAATATAACAATAACGGTTTGGACAACAAAACATGAAAAGTGGGAGGAAAAAGTCCTTAAACTCTTAATCGATATTAAATTAGTAACTGTAGCCTACCGATGTTAAACAAAAATCTGCGTAGAATATTACTGTCTAACTATCAAAGATTTCGCATAATAAACTTAAAGTTAGCAACTATTAACACTGAATCAATATTTCTATATACATGTACTTACTCTGCAGAGAGTTTCAGGATGGTTTATTGGTTGAATCATACTAAGGAAACTTTTTCTGGATTTAAGTCGTGGAGCGGGGGTTCTTTCCATAAAGTGGGTATCATGGGTCATTTAGTTGTTTGTATCGTTCTATCTAGTAGAATGTATGAAACATTCTACTATTGACCAAGTTCATCAAGTCATCAATGTAATAAGCAAGGCTTTTGAGGAAAAAAAATATTGCTACGGAGTGTTTCTAGATGTAGCCCAAGCCTTCGATAAGATTTGGCATAAAGGACTACTTATAAAATTACGAGAGCAACTACCACACACTTGGTGTGCAATCTTAGAATCTTATTTGACCGAAAGACAATTCAGAGTTGTACACGAAGAAGCGATCACATCTTGGAAAAACATATTAGCAGGAGTTCCACAAGGTAGTGTACTGGGACCTATTCTTTATCTGCTTTACACAGCTGACATCCCAACTAATTGTAACTCAATGACAGCTATGTTTGCTGATGACACTGCAATTTTAGCAACAAGCGTTGATCAACAAACTGCGACCGAAAACGTATTGGCCTCAATCAATCAAATCTCTAATTGGACAAAGAGATGGAAAATCAAGATTAATAGAGATAAGTCAATGCACGTAAATTATACATTACATAAAACTGAAAATCTCCTAATTTTGTTGGATGATACGTCAATCCCACAAAAATATTCAGTGAAATATCTGGGTATGCACCTCGATTCTCACCTTAACTGGAAGCATCACGTCCGTCAAAAAAAACTTCAAATTCAAGAAAAAATGCGCAAGCTGTACTGGCTATTTGGAAGACATTCCACACTAGACCTGACAAACAAACGGCTTTTATATACAGCTATTATCAAACCGATATGGACGTATGGCATACAACTGTGGGGTTGTGCCAGCAAATCTAACATCGAAGTCATCCAACGCTGTCAGAATATCGCCCTTCGTACAATTGTTGCAGCATATTGGTACGACAGGAATGATATCATCCATCGAGACTTAATTATATCATCCATCCAAGATGAAATCAAAAAGTTTGCTAACAAACATACGAAAAAACTCGAGCTGCATCCCAATGCAAGTGTAAAACAACTTCTAGACAACTCGCAAGACATTAGGCGCCTCAAACGTCTAAAGCCATATGACCTAGTTTAAGTGACTTAGACTAAGGTAAGGGGCTACTTCACTGGAGGTACAACCCCAAATATGTTCATGTATAATATATATATATATATATATTTAAGTAATTCCTACTTATTATTATCTTATTGTACAACCCATTGTTTTGTATTTATAAAGACTTTCGGTCATTTAAATAAAGATGCCACAGGCAGTTAAATAAAAATCGTTCTATCTCTTATGCAATCTATCTTTTAATATCTGTTGGAGCTATTCCTGATAGTGCTTGTAGTAGGAATTAATTCAATATATTTGGAACTCAATTAAAACTGTTCGCTCTCGTAAATCTCGAATGTACAAACGTACTCGTTAATAACCGTATACTTGGCTCCCCATGTACTTTTGTCCGACGTTCGTAAGTGCCTAGGCCGACATTACGAGTAGTCATACATGTATAACAATAATAATAATAATACTTTAGGTTAAGCTGAACGGATGATTTGCTGTGCATCAGTTATAATACTTCGATATCCCTATTATTGTGTATTATTACTATTAATCGCTACGTGGTTTGAACTCCGCAGCAATAACCGATGTGCTCTTTTGTAGTAATGTGCACGTTTCGATAGATGCTATAGAATGCAAAACCCCAATAAAATTGGCACTTCATAGCGCGTCGAAGATTTCCTATTAGGTGTACGTATTATACAGGTACAAGTCTGCATATATTTAATGCGATTCAGGAAATTGCAGTAGTATAATTATTACCGAATGCCACGAAAATTAATATTGCAATGACTACTGACAAACGTGGGCAGGTCGATTCAATTTAATTAACACGTTAATTTATTGAAATTTATTTTCATCTGTAGTCTGTGATGAGGCCGAATAAATCGTTTATCATCGTTCGCGTCATGGTTTTAACGGTCTGTAATCTGACGCTAATTATATGATTGATCAAGATAAGTGTTAAATATAATAATATACATATTATGTGGTCTGAGAAAATAATTAGTTTTCGATTTACCTGTTGGGATAAAAATATTGACTTGAACGAATGATAATATATTAATATTATTAATGAACATGAGACTTAAGTAAACCAAATATTAATAGGTACTTGTATTGTCTAATTGTATATTTGTGATAGAGTATGTAGTTTTTTTTATCTCTGTTGTGAATTCGCGATTAATATTAGGATGGGATAATTTCGATTTTTGAATCGTGTAGATGTAAATTATATTGATTTGATTGTTGTACTGAATCGTGTTTGTTCGTGTTACTTGTTTCAAAACTGTACAGTTATATTGTATTATATTGTTTGTATATAAAATAGTACATTATTCAAAAGCTTGTTGTCGGTCGTATACACATAGAAAAATAAGTTAGATAGCTTATAAGATAGACAATTATGATAAATTAGGGAAAAAAATCACAATGCTTATGAAAAGTGCTAAACGGTTTATATAAAACATATTTGATTTCATCTAATAAATAATCGTATTCGCATTACACGAAGGGTACTAAGGTGTTTATATAGAGCAGCGAAAGAACACCAAAAGTCCATTAGTTTTTAAATCGATTTTTATTTTTTATTTTAAACCTAGGCACTTGTTATAATTTTGAAAATTTTATCGAGACGAATAAAATAATAAATACAAATTACTCATGCCCGGTTCGCGGTTACGAATCGTAATAACGATACGGCCGTGTATTTCGTCGTGTTGTAATGCAATGGACTTTTATATTTCAATGCGTACCTACCCCCCTGCGTCCACGAACCGCATCAATAAATCGCATTACAAACGGGTGGTATGTGCGTTGGTGCCGTTGGTGAGAGGGTGGCAGGAAAAAGCGTTGAAAGTAATTTCACGATTTACAACAGCGATACGAATTTTACGTTTTATTATTATCCATCACAACATTATAGTATAGTTTATGAAATAATATATATTATAATATTATGATAACAAATATTTTGACGCTTTTCGAAATCCGTGTGATGAATACAGGCCGACGGATCGCTTCAGCAACTGGACGTGGGCGTGGACCCGGTCCAAGACGAATCCGGTGATGTGATAATGATGAACCCCGCATCCGTGTCCGTGGCTAACAGGTTCGTGCGCCAGAATGGCGGCGTGTACGGGCAGGAAAACGGCGTCGAGCGCCGCGTGCAGCTCAAGGGCATCCGTGTGGACTGCAGCGTGGCGTCCTCGAACGACGTTATCGGCGTACAAATCGAATTCCTGGAACCGTTCTACGGCGTCATCTACAGCAAGGGTCGATACGACGACCCCAAGTGCAGGTGAGAGCGGTATTGCGCCAGGGTGGCCGCTGTCTGCGTCCTCGACAAGGGCGTATTTGCGGTGGGGGGAAGGCGAAGAGAGAATATAATAATACATTTTCAAGTGAAACAATCTTTTTATACGCAATCAACAAGTAAAGCAGAAGGAGGGACATTTTTTTCATTTTTCCCATATATTTCGTTTTAATATAAAAATTTCAATTATTCAGGAAAAACACTTTTTTTTTACCACATAGGTATTTTTTGGGGATATACGACAATTGAGCGCAGAAAATTGAGCGCAATATATATAAAAATAATAAATAAATAAAAATATATTATATGTATGATTTATAATACATTATGAGCCAAGTTAAAATATGATTAATAAATAAAAATATATTATATGTATTATTTATAATACATTAGCCAAGTTAAAATATTAAATATTTTGAGCAATGCCTTTTAAAAACTGTTCAGTTGATCTGGAATGAAATTGTTCACAAATATTTTTTATCCTTAATCCTGAATCTTTGTATTTTTTTTTTTTTTTTTTTGTTGATTTTGGTTCATTACCTATAATAAATTGGTGAATTCTCACGTGATTCAACTTTTTCTCTTTTTTTAGAGCGTCGATAAATTTCCAAATTTGTGGATGAATTGTATTTAAAATTGATTTAAATGAATTATGCCATCCTTCAATAGCATTGTTGATCCTTGGTATATCATTTTTAATCAATCCATAACAGTTCCATAATTTCATAGAACACTTTGGAGACCTTCGTTGCCTGTTACGACTTATAGGACCTATCAACGTGTCTTCCAAATAATCTAAGATAGTTGCTAATATTGTTATATTTTCTTCATAAAAATCAGTTTGTAATAACAGACGCTGGGGGAATATATGCTAATGCATTTAATATTTTTATATTTTATGCAAACTCGGAATTTTCACGGTATTTTATGGCAAGTCCTGTGTTTTGAATATGTCTCCATATAGACTGACAAAAGTGGAAAAAACAGCCATTTATTTCTGTTTGAGGAAATACTTTTTTCACTGCATTTATTGTAGCTTGTTCGTAATCTAGCATTATAGAAATTGGCTTCAATTCTGGTCTTAACTCTAGGATTTTTTTAAATAAACGGAAGTATATTTCTTTAGTTTTATTTGGAAGGAGTGCAAAAATGGATGGCAAAACATTACTGAATAGTAAATACAAATAAGTAATAAGTAATAACATTATCATCAAATATAATTATTATCTGACGGGTTATAGGTATAGGTATTCGTAGACAGTGCGTACAAATTTATTTCTAATTTCATCATTTCGTGAACAGCATAACTGCGTAACTAACGTAAAGTATTATAGCGCTCAATTGTCTCAGCGCTTAATTGTTGCAGTGCCCAATTTTCCCCGCGCTCAATTGTCCTCGCCCAATTGTCTGCGCTCAATTGTCGCGCGCTCAATCGTCGGGACACCATTTTTTGGTATTTGTTGGCGCATATTTAATTTTTTGCTTATTTGGTCATTTTTTGGCATACATGCTTATAGTATATTTGAGTATTTATTAGAATTATATAAAGTCCTTGTAGATTTTACTATTTTGTGCGCACAAATGCATGCATATTTATGTATTTTTATGAGCTAGAAGACCCTTAACCAAATAATAATTATATGAATTATTATTTGAATGAATTACAAATAATGAAACCATATTTATTTTCATATTATATTACTTGCTAATATTGGCCTAAAATATATTTTTGTTGATTGAAAACATGACTAAGATCGAGATTAGGCCAAAATTGATTAACAGGTTTGGCTTTGTTGCATGTTCTGATATTATCAATTAATGATATAATCCACAAATTTTCTAAAATGAAGAAAAAAAAATCTAAAAGTACGCATTAAAATCTTTTTTACTTGTAAAACAAAAAAAAAAAAATTATAAGATAGTAATGCAAAGATAAACAGCAAAAATAAAATAACCCAAATTTGTTATACTATAGGATTTGAATGAAATTAAAATACGAGTATTTCATATTTTATTTACATTTAATTATTTAAAAACTTGATATTATGCTGAAAACAATAAGTGTCGATACAAAACATAATATTTAAGTACTTTAAATTATATTTTTTTTGCCTTATAAATTGTTGCACTGTGCCGAATGTTCGCTAATGGTTTTTAGTTTTCGTAACAATAAAAATTTATTGAACTATAAAACATTATTCTTTCCCTTTTCAGTGTATTCTATCACGGGTAAATCATATATTAACCTAACCTAACTCAAGAACATAATCTTTTTTTTATGCTGTTTATCATTCACAGACAATATTATCAATTCGAGATACCTACTTACAATTTTTTTTTCGGTATTTTCAATAGAAATATAATATTTTTAAAGCCCATTAATTTTGTAACTTGTACTCATCATTTTTGTTTTCGTTGTTAACGTTTTGCACAACAGTTACTTATAAATTATAATTATATATTATTTATATTTATTACGGGGGAGTTTCGATTTACTTAAAATATTAAATATTTTTATCCTATATACTCAATTTTATTAAATAATATTTGTTTATTAAGGTAACGAATATTATAAATGACATGTTTAATAGCAATCATAATAGCAATCATTTTGTTTAATCTCGCTTTTGAAGTTACTTTTTTGTTGAACTTGAATGGGTTACATGAAGTTGGACCAGCTCCTACTTTTTTGGTTCCATGGCGAAAGTATGGGTATTCAAATTCTAAAACTTAAATACCTTGCAAAATATTGGTATGATTTTGAAAAAGATTGCGTAACTTAGGTGGGCGAACTTCACAAACATTACAAATACGTAACTATTTACTTCCATACGTTTGACTTTTCGGTAGGTTCAAAACTTTTACTAGACTTTTACCAAAACCACGATGTGATAGCCGCGGGTTGCATACCGGGGTTAATTGTTAATTTAAGTGTATCCGTGGCTACGGGTTTAGCAGTACTGCTAACGATTCAGTGTTAAAAATAAACATTAATTTATTAGTTATTTAATTGCAATCAAGGGAAAGAACGGTAGAAAGGGTACAGGCCCTGTACTACAGAATTTACCCCAAAAACGTCTTAAAAAGCGTTCAACAATATTATTATTATTTATTACTCATTTAAAAATAAATATTTTATTAAATAAAAAATAATTATTATATATTTGAGTATGTATATTAATTATATTATAATCCACAATAATGATAATAATAAGCATATAATATAATAAAAGTTATTTATTTCCAACTAGTAATTATTTTATATCTCAAAACGTAGGTTTATTTAAATGCAATTGATATAAAGATAATTGAAGTTATTTCAAAAAAGTACTTCATAGAAATAAAAAAAAAGCCAACTGCAGAAAATCAATCGTTTCAATACTCTAAGAAATAATGATGAATAAAACGATCGTACATAAACAACTGGCAAATTCGTGTCACCATAATAAATTGAGTATACTATATTCCTTAACGTTTTGGTTGGTGTTCCAAAAGATTGAAATTTTCCCGGTTTCTATATACTATAAGATCCCAACTATTACACTCAAGAAGAAAATGTTTTATGAAAATTCATCTCGGAGCACGTTTTGATTATTTTCTATCGAATTGAACAATAAAAAACAAATAAATGAAAAATAAAAATAAAAAGAGCAATATTATGTACATACCCAACATCCTTACGCGATATAACAAGTTCACTGTGACATTTTATCTCGCGTAATTTGTATTAAATTACCATTTGATGGCACTTATCCCTATCACTTACCCATTTTTTTATATAGTATACTTCACAAGCTTCGAACGTCCGCGATGGAGATGTATTTTTAATGTTGAAAAATGCTCATGGATATTTTGCGCAATCAACGACATTTTATTATTTACAATAACATTGTTTTCGGTTGGATACACGAGAAGCGGATACTATTTTAATAACGCTCTTTCGTAGAAGAAACTAGCATATGCCCCGAGTCCTCTATAATGCTGGAAAAATATTATTTTTCCAACAAAATGTATTTATATATATATTATGTACGTTTTGCAATATTCTGAAGTACTTATTTCAGAAGCCGTTGTCAATGTTAAACGGCTTTTCAGTACGATTTTTATTTTGTTTAATTATTTACCAAAACTCAGACTTGGGTAGTATTCCGAATACTTTTAAAATACTTTTTTTTTAAAGTATTTATTACAGTATTTTGAATACTTTTTACAAGTATTCTAAATACAGTATTCCGAATATCTAATTTTTTTACGTTAAATCACTGAATTATCTCATTATTTTTGGATTTATGTATTAATACTCAATATTTATATA
>JAIPRK010001084.1:49925-97458 GCA_025469195.1 Chaitophorus viminalis
ATTACTCGGTTATTATGTGACGTCTATTACAATTGTTTTATTTTTTTTAATTAAATTAATTTACAGTTATCTTCAAAATTAATGTCTCATACTGGTACTTAAATACATGTATAGACTACAGAGTACTTCAAGATTGTCTGAATACGTGTCCAGTAAGAAATGAAATTGTATGAAAAATGTGTATAGCTAATAAAGTTTTAATAGAAAAAAATAATGACTGTAGCATGAAACTGCATGATTACTATCAAACCGGATTTTGATATTTATGATATTAGCAAAGTGATCGAAAAACATGTTTATCCCAATTTTTATAAGTTGTTTATAAGTAGCAATAAGTATTCCCTAAGCCAGAAACTTGCAAACGATCATTTTCTTCTATGAGGCGTATCAAAAATTGGTTACGAACCAGTATGCTACTAGACCGTTTCACAAATTTGGCAGTATTGAATATCGAAAGAGATGTTGTTAACTCGTCAAATGATGAAGACATTTTAGAAGTGTATTGTATAAAAGACAAAAAATTTTTATTAAAATTATTGAGTTGAATTTGTGTATATGTATCATTAATGTGTATTATGGGGAAATAAGGGGTGTGGGGGCGTAGCCCCCTCGGGTCTGTGTGATCTTGATATTTTTAGCCCCCTCAAAATAAAAGCTCTAGTTGCGCCTATGTGAGACAGTAATGTTATTTCTAATTTTGTAGCAACAAGCCATCAAATAAAATAAGAATATAAGATATTTTGGCAACTGGTATAATATTGTGATATACGACATACGTATAGTTATAATATACTAATAATTATAAGAACGAAATGTATACAGTGGCTATACCTATAATTTAGTTACATTGGAAATAACCTGATAACAATATTTATAATGATATTTTATACGTAATACGTTGTCTAAATCAAGTTATATAATCTTTATTGTGAAACAAACCCCGTCAACCCTAAATATTATGGGATTCCAAGAAATTAAATGAGAATAGTTGACAAAATTAATCTAATCCATTTATAATTAACAGCCAATAAGTGCTACGAATTTTTTTACCTGTGACGCTCCACGTGGAGCAAACAGTTTTTATTTTAATGATTGTTACGATATTTTCTATCGATTGTTTATTTATTTTTATACGAAAACGAAGTTAAAAATATGTAATTCATTTTATATCGATATTTAAAATTCGATAGTAGTCAATAGGCATCATAGTATCATACGCAAAACGAATAACTAATTTTCCGTCAAATGTAATTTGTAGATTGAGTCGATTCAGACATAGGTACGTCATCCGTATCGAATGTTACACTGTTTGACTGTTACCTAATATTCCATACAACATGGACAAAATTAATCAATTTGCAAAAAAAAAATCAATTTAAAAAAAAATATTCCAAAAGTATTTGGAATACTTTTTGTAAAGTATTCCAATTAATTTAAGAATACTATCATCATAAAGTATTCGAATATGTATTTTGAATAATTTTTTCTTAAGTATTCGGAATATGTATTCGAAATACTTTTAAAAAGTATTTTACCCAAGTCTGCCTAAACGATAAACAATAAAACAGTATTTATTTTAAGTTATGTCAACACAAGAAAATAGTTCACAACAAAAAAAAAAAGATATAGGTCTATATATAATGTACAAAGGACATTATTAATTAAGTTTTAAAAAGTTCTTTTCATTTTAAATTAGTGCATTTAGTTGTTATCCCTAGGATAACATAAAAATTCTTGTGCTTTTTTAAATTTTTAAGTAATAATAAATTAGCTATTTTGTTGGATATTATTTTTAATTAAAATATTCACTGAAGTAGTTGTATCTATATTATATATACATACATGATACATATAATTTTTTCTAACCAGTTGATACATATTAATTCAACTGGAGAAAGCTAAGGTATTTTTAAATTAATTATAATTTAAAGATATATATGCTGGAAACAATAATAATTAATGAAAACTTAAGAATTGTTGATCATTATATTCCAATACTGCAGATAAATGTCTTTATAATTGTTGTCTTACTGAAAAATCATACATTTAGTACAACTACTTGAAACCAAAAAAATGTTCCTTATCACATTTTGTTCAGAGTTCGTTATATTAAGATTTTCTTTATATGAATTTATCTGTGATTTAATAGCATGATAATAAACGTTTTTCATATCACGAGATGATACCGGTAGAAAACATTTAAAATATACAATGTATTGATGTATAGCGTTAGCGTATATAGCATTGTCTCTATAAATGTTATTAGCAATAAGTATACATTATGCATCATGTATCGTATGCATTTTTGATAAAATTTAAAGAAATGTATAATTTATTTCATATTTATAATTATTAAATCGAATTGAAATTTTCAAATTTAAAAGTTTAGAATGCAGGGAACTATAAATAAAACTATATCACCAAATTTAAATAAAAGCAACTATGCCAAAAAATAAAAATCAATTTCGATCAAATAACATAGTATTATGGTTTACGTATTATAGTATATAAAATAGTAATGATTAAATGATTTTAAATACAAACATTTTATTTTGTAAAATTTTTTTTTAGATTTGTGCAGAGCAATTCAGGAAACAATGTGTACCAGTTCCAGATACCAGTAGAAGATTGTCGCCCTCCTGCAGATGAGGGTTGTTCCTCTAATGAAGATGGTGGTAGCTGTAACTTAAGCGCAATCGAGAATACAATAATCATACAATCAGATAATGCAATTCAGGTTAACTATTATATTTTAAATCCATCATACAATAAGAATCTAACGTGTTTAAATACAATTTATTATTTATTTGAAATTTAAAAATTTTACACAAGTGTAATCTTAATTATAGGAAGCATGGGATTTAGCACGAAAAGTATCTTGCCCTACTGAAACCAAACCGGGAACAGGCAAACGAGTGCGTTTCAAGCCGATCGTTGTCGACATGTTGGAAGTTGTTTCTGTGCCATCTGAAAACCAAGGAACATTACAGTGTTGGATGGATATACAAAGAGGTCAATATCCAAACGTAAGTATTGTAAGGGTTTTACATTTTATTTACTTAAATTACTGTCGTACACAGAACTATTGTAATATTTTCATTCCTTTAGACATCACCAGTCGACAAGATAATTAAAATTGGCGAGCCACTATCTTTACTAGTTTACGTCAAAAGTACAGATGAACCGTATGATGTAAGAGTAAGAGAATGTTGGGCTTACGATAATGATAACTACGAATCACCGTCCACTACCAGTATACAATTAACTGACGTATCTGGATGCCCAAAGTAAGTCTAGAAATTATCCGAATAATTTTTTAATAAATGTGAAAAATAAATATATACTATTTATTTATTTATTGATCATTGAGCTATTAAACTTCAATTTAAGTTAAAACGACTTTTTAATATCTGTAAAACAATATTTTAAAGGAGAAAAAAATTAATATCCTACTGGAAAAAAACACAGAGCATTGACCAAGGTGGTATAACTACAATTGGATACACAAATGTAACAGCCTTCAAATTTCCAGACAAACATCAAGTGTTCCTCTCTTGTAATGTCGAGGTAAATAATCATTTCATACAAATAAAAAGTTAAAAAAGTAGTAAAGATACGTTTAAAAATAATAATATTATTATTACAGTTATGTTTGGGAAGTTGCCCCGAAGAAAGATGTCAATCAGCATTACCATCATACCCCACTACAGCATATCCTCCACAATCTACACAACGACCAGTTTGTTATCCAGGATCAACTGACCCAAGATGTTTAAAGCCGACTCCTCCACCAACATCATATCCAGCTCCATCAACACCAGTCTGTAACCCCGGATCTAGAGATCCTAGATGTCCAAGACCACCACAACCACCGACATCTTACCCAGTACCATCAACACCAGCTCCACCCATCTGTTATCCAGGATCCACTGATCCTAGATGTCCAAAACCATCACAACCAACAACATCTCCAGCCCCTATATGCTACCCAGGATCAAATGATTCAAGGTGTCCAAAACCTACCCAACCACCAACATCATATCCGGCTCCATCGACGCCAGAACCTCCAGCGTGCTATCCAGGCTCAACAGATTACAGGTGTCCAAAACCATCACAACCATCGACTTCATATCCAGTACCATCTACACCAGCTCAACCAATCTGTTATCCAGGATCCACTGATCCTAGATGTCCAAAACCATCACAACCAACAATATCTCCACAACCTATTTGCTACCCAGGATCAAATGATCCAAGGTGTTTGAAACCTACACAACCATCAACCTCATATCCAGTTCCATCAACGCAGGCACCTCCAGCGTGCTACCCAGGATCAACTGATCCTAGGTGTCCAAGGCCGTCACTACCACCAATTTCATACCCAGTATCATCTACACCAGCACCACCTGTCTGTTATCCTGGATCAACTGATTCAAGATGCCCTAAACCATCTACACCAACAACTTCATATCCTACGCCATCGACACCAGCTCCACCAGTATGCTATCCAGGCTCAACAGACTATAGGTGTCCAAAACCATCGCCACCATCAACTACTCCAGCACCTGTTTGCTACCCAGGATCAACTGACCCAAGATGTCAGAGACCTTCAACGCTTCCAAATACTTACCTGCCACCTTCATCACCGACAATACCGACTTGCTACCTTGGATCAACAGATCCAAGATGTCCAAAACCATCAACACCATCAACTTCTTATCCATCTTCATCCACACCAGCCCCACCTGCATGCTATCCAGGCTCAACAGATTATAGATGTCCCAAGCCATCACCACCACCCACATCTTATCCAGTGCCATCAACACCGGCACAACCGATTTGTTTCCCAGGATCCACTGATCCACGGTGCTCGAAACCATCAGCTCCATCAACCTCGCCCACACCAATTTGCTATCCAGGCTCAACAGATCCAAGATGTCCAAAACCATCACCACCACCAACTTCTTATCCATCTCCATCCATACCAGCATCCCCTGTTTGCTATCCAGGTTCAACAGATTATAGATGTCCTAAACCATCGTCTCCACCAACATCCTATCCAACCCCATCAACTCCAGTACCACCTCTCTGTTACCCAGGATCAAATGCTCCAAGGTGCCCCAAGCCATCACCACCACCCACTTCTTACCCAGTGCCATCAACTCCAGCACCACCAGTCTGTTACCCAGGATCCACTGATCCACGGTGCCCGAAACCTTCACCACCATCAACATCTCCAGCACCCATTTGTTATCCAGGATCAACAGATTCATGGTGTCCAAAGCCATCACCACCACCAACTTCTTACCCATCTCCATCTACACCAGCCCCCCCTGTTTGCTATCCAGGTTCAACAGATTATAGATGTCCTAAACCATCGTCTCCACCAACATCCTATCCAACCCCATCAACTCCAGCACCACCTGTCTGTTACCCAGGATCAAATGATCCCCAGTGCCCCAAACCATCACCTCCATCAACCTCTCCTGCTCCAATTTGCTATCCTGGTTCAACAGATCCAAGATGTCCAAAACCATCAACACCATCAACTTCTTATCCATCTTCATCCAAACCAGCCCCACCTGCATGCTATCCAGGCTCAACAGATTATAGGTGTCCCAAGCCATCACCACCACCCATATCTTATCCTGTGCCATCAACACCGGCACAACCTATTTGTTTTCCAGGATCCACTGATACACGGTGCCCGAAACCATCACCACCACCAACTTCTTATCCATCTCCATCCACACCAGCCCCACCTGTTTGCTATCCAGGTTCAACAGATTATAGGTGTCCTAAACCATCACCTCCACCAACTTCCTATCCAACCCCATCAACTCCAGCACCACCTCTCTGTTACCCAGGATCAAATGATCCAAGGTGCCCCAAGCCATCACCACCACCCACTTCTTACCCAGTGCCATCAACTCCAGCATCACCAGTCTGTTACCCAGGATCCACTGATCCACGGTGCCCGAAACCTTCACCACCATCAACATCTCCAGCACCCATTTGTTATCCAGGATCAACAGATTCAAGGTGTCCAAAGCCATCACCACCACCAACTTCTTACCCATCTCCATCTACACCAGCCCCCCCAGTTTGCTATCCAGGTTCAACAGATTATAGATGTCCTAAACCATCGTCTCCACCAACATCCTATCCAACCCCATCAACTCCAGCACCACCTGTCTGTTACCCAGGATCAAATGATCCCCGGTGCCCCAAACCATCACCTCCATCAACCTCTCCTGCTCCAATTTGCTATCCTGGTTCAACAGATCCAAGATGTCCAAAACCATCACCACCACCAACTTCTTACCCATCTCCATCAACCCCAGCCCCACCTGTTTGCTATCCAGGTTCAACAGATTATAGGTGTCCAAAACCGTCACCACCACCAACATCTTATCCAGTGCCATCAACACCGGCACAACCGATTTGTTTCCCAGGATCCACTGATCCACGTTGCCCGAAACCATCACCACCACCAACTTCTTATCCATCTCCATCCACACCAGCCCCACCTGTTTGCTATCCAGGTTCAACAGATTATAGGTGTCCTAAACCATCACCTCCACCAACTTCCTATCCAACCCCATCAACTCCAGCACCACCTCTCTGTTACCCAGGATCAAATGATCCAAGGTGCCCCAAGCCATCACCACCACCCACTTCTTACCCAGTGCCATCAACTCCAGCATCACCAGTCTGTTACCCAGGATCCACTGATCCACGGTGCCCGAAACCTTCACCACCATCAACATCTCCAGCACCCATTTGTTATCCAGGATCAACAGATTCAAGGTGTCCAAAGCCATCACCACCACCAACTTCTTACCCATCTCCATCTACACCAGCCCCCCCAGTTTGCTATCCAGGTTCAACAGATTATAGATGTCCTAAACCATCGTCTCCACCAACATCCTATCCAACCCCATCAACTCCAGCACCACCTGTCTGTTACCCAGGATCAAATGATCCCCGGTGCCCCAAACCATCACCTCCATCAACCTCTCCTGCTCCAATTTGCTATCCTGGTTCAACAGATCCAAGATGTCCAAAACCATCACCACCACCAACTTCTTACCCATCTCCATCAACCCCAGCCCCACCTGTTTGCTATCCAGGTTCAACAGATTATAGGTGTCCAAAACCGTCACCACCACCAACATCTTATCCAGTGCCATCAACACCGGCACAACCGATTTGTTTCCCAGGATCCACTGATCCACGTTGCCCGAAACCATCACCACCACCAACTTCTTATCCATCTCCATCCACACCAGCCCCACTTGTTTGCCATCCGGGTTCAACAGATTACAGATGTCCTAAACCATCGCCTCCACCAACATCCTACCCAACCCAATCAACTCCAGCTCCACCTGTTTGTTACCCAGGATCCACTGATCCAAGATGTCCAAAACCGTCAACACCATCAACTTCTTATCCATCTCCATCCACACCACCCCCCCCTGTTTGCTATCCAGGTTCAACAGATTATAGATGTCCTAAACCATCGTCTCCACCAACATCCTACCCAACCCAATCAACTCCAGCTCCACCTGTTTGTTACCCAGGATCCACTGATCCAAGATGTCCCAAGCCATCACCACCCCCCACATCTTACCCAGTGCCATCAACTCCAGCACCATCAGTCTGTTACCCAGGATCAAATGATCCACGGTGTCCGAAGCCTTCACTGCCATCAACATCTTCAGCACCAATTTGCTATCCAGGCTCATCAGATCCGAGATGTCCACAACTCTTGCCACCTTCAACAATTCCACCACCAGTTTGTTATCCAGGATCTGCGGATCCTAGGTGTCCAAAACCAGCACTGCCTGTTACATCGGTCCCGTTACCCGCTTCTTCGCCGCTTATTTGTTATCCTGGTTCACCTGATCCAAGATGTCTTCAAATTCAACCGATTCAGACACCTTTTGTTTGTGTTTGTCACAATTCTACTACCAAGCCTGTCATACCACCGTTATGTTTTCCGGGATCTACTGATCCTCGTTGTCCATCACAAAATACTCCGGCCTGCTATCCTGGTTCACCTGATCCACGATGCCCCCAGTTTCCTTCCTCAACCCAAGAGCCTCCTACATACTTACCACCTTTAGAGCCGATTAAGCAAAATGGAAATAATCAGTTCTTACAGGAAGTTACAACCCAGTATCCATCATACATAACGCCAGATGATAGTTTTGGTGGTCAACAGCAATTGGATATTTTTAATCAAGGTAGTACCATTTTTTTTCATATAATTTTACAATTTTTAATTATTTTTGTTTGCTAGAAAAATATATCATAATTTAATAAATAACAAGTCAACTCTCTTTCAGCTTTGAACAGTTTTAATGTACAAAGACGAGATGTAAAATCTGGTATTGATCATTTAAAATCAGAATTGAAAAATGAAATTGGTAATGAAAATTTGGATGCATTGGACAGTTTGAGCGAAGATTTATTGGTTGAACTACAAAACCAGTCTTCAAATCAGAAGAAACGTTCCGCTTAAATCTTATAAAGTGATATTTTTGTACAGACATTTTGATTTTTAAATCAATCGATTAAATTTTTTAAGGTAAAACTTATTTTAATAATTGCTCAAATATATATAAAATGTATTTTTTTTTTTTATAAAAGATTGTTACCATCTATCGTTACCACTAATGTTTAAGGTGTTAAGTCAATTTCAGAATAATATTTTGTAATCAGGTGTTTTGTTTTTTTATTAAACAAATTTTCCTTTGTATTTTAGAATTTGTATTTATTCGAACGAAAATTGGTGCCATATTTTTATTGGTCAACATTTTATGACCAACCTAATTAATATTAATATATATTTATTTGGCTATTTATCAAAAAAGTTTTTAAGCTAATTAAATTATTGATTATAAAATCTTGAAATAACTTTTCGATTCGAATTATTTTATTCAATGGTGGTATACATTTATTTTTATAGATTTGTACTATTGCGATTCGTGTTGCTTCACCTAAAATTATTTTTCGATTTATTCTTACATGTCATTATTTATTTATGTCAACTCTTCTTATTTCTAGTGTTCAGTAACTCGCATTCGTACACCATTGCCGTACAATTTAAACATTCACTATTTAGTCCTTGAGCTAGTAGTTTGTATATCTATTCTATAATAGCCCACTCGGTCTGGTCCTTTCCTATAATAATAATATAATAATATATTTATTGCTAGTAAAGAAATGTGTACAAAGTATAGTGTATGAATATGCATAGTTACTAGCTTTGCTCTACACTGAGGTAATACCTCTTATCGTAGAGCAAGAATACTTATTTAGTTGTAATTTTAAACATAAAAAGAAAAAAAAATATATATTATAAATATGCTAAATATTAAATTTAAAATGGAATACAATTATATGTAAAAGTACTTAAAAATTCACTATATGATTTACAATAATAATAAAGAATACAATATAATTTAAGTATTAAAAACAATCATGATTACCTATATAAAATATTATTTTGTAATTGAATGTTTAGAACTATTAATAAGTAAATTATTTTATAAATGTTTTTAGTCATAATTTCTCTTCAATAGTTCTGAAATTACAGTATTTTTACAGATTATCATAAAACCAATTTTTTAATTTGAAATTAAAATGTGATTAACTTGTGCACTTTTTTATCGTATCTGAGATGGTCTCTAACATCCTTAGACCAACTTGAGCGAATGTATTAGAGGCTTTCTTGGTGTAAGTAAACGGAATTTTGAGATATTTTTTTCTAAGATTATGGGGATTGTTCCTTAGGTAATGGACTGTACAAAATTTGTCTATAGGTTTTTAATAAATAAAATTGAAAACAACCGGTATTTTAGTTTGCCGTGATCTGACTCGACGGACTACTATTCGCAAAAATCACTTAAATACAATAATATGGGCACAATTTGGGCTGGCCAGCAAAATGGGGGATTAATACTAAATATCACAAAATTGATACAACAAAATAATAATAATAAGTAAACAAAATATAAGAAATATATTTATATATAATTAAGGTTTTATAAAAACCGTAGTGGCGACGGCAATCCCTGGATGCTGAAGGTTGTTGTCAACGATGGGGACGGGCTTCCAGAGGTGACGGTGTTGATAACGCAATACAAAAAAAAACAAGAATAATACACTGGTGCACGATCAAATCAAAAAATTCACTAATTCGGTACGATATCGATCGCGGTAGTTTTTATTGTGGCCTCGGTTGCGTACGTTGTTTTCGGTACGAAAATACGTAGACGAGTGTACGCTGTCGAGATTGCGCGGTCGAGAGAGTTGCTATCTTGTATATTTTACGGTGACTATCGGAACTCGGAAGCCCTATCAACTCAGAATTACCGGGTGTGTTGATGTCGTCGTCTAAACAGGAATTGTTTTTGATTTTGAATGCTTAGGTTTTATACATAAAACAAGTGGCTTGCTTTTTGTAAAGTTTTTCAATGTCTTGTACTCGGAATAGTTTGAATAGTTCTTTAGAAGGGAAAGTTTTTGATTTACTTAGGATAATTTTCATAATATTCTTTTGAGCTACCGATAAATTATTTTTTAAATTAGTGCTGCAACCACCCCGAGCGATAATATCGTATTGTAATAATGATTGGATCATTGCAAAATAAGTTATTCTTAGGTATTTTATGTTTAATATTTTTTTGGTTGTTAGAAAAAAGTAAAAGTATGTTAGTTGTCTACATTTATTTATAAGGTTTTCTATGTGAGTGTTCTATTTTAGATTTTGATCAATTATTATACCAAGATATTTAACGGATGTGTGATTAGATAATTTTGGGCAGGAACATAACTTAGTGCTGCAACCACTTTTATGCATGATCAATTCAGTTTTATTTGGTGCTGTTTTAGAATTATTACTAAATGTAATACATTTTGATTTATCAAAATTGATCTTGAGATCATTATTAGTAAACCAGTTATCGAGTATTGCAATATCTGTCTCACTTTTTTTCAAAGTTGATTCCCAATTTGAACTAGATACTATGAATGCAGTGTCATAAGTATACCAGTAGATTCTTCCATTTAACGAAAGTCTATCTAATGCAGATACGTACGTAATATATAGGATTGGAGATAACACCGTGCCTTGAGGGACTCCTCTGTGGATTGTACCTATTTCACTTAGGGTGTTACCTATTTTAACCTGTTGGGTCCTACCTTCTAAATATGACTTAAAAAAAGAGTAAGCTGATCCCGTAATACCAAACGATTTTATGCAATTTAGTAGTTTTGTGTGTGGTATGCTATCAAAAGCTTTACTAAGATCTAGAAATATACCGACTGTTTTATTATGGTTGTCTAAATTATCATATATACCTTTTGTTAAATTTGCCAGAGCGTCTTCTGTACCTAACCCTTTTCTAAAACCATATTGTGAGTTGGATAATAAACTGTTTTCCTATAGATAGTTTATGAGTCTAGTTTTGATTATCTTTTCAAATATTTTAGAAAATATATTTAGTAAACTGATTGGTCTATAATTTTTGAAATCAATTTTTGACCCTTTACCTTTATAAATGGGCGTTATAATTGAATTTTTGAAGGAATCTGGAATAGTCCCATCTTTTAAGATTTGGTTGAAAATTTTTCTAAAATGGGAGAAATAAAGTCTTTTAGATTTTTAATAATATTAATTGAAATTCCGTCTGAACCTGGAGCTGTATCACTTTTCATGTCAGTTATTATTTTGCATAATTCTGTTTTAGTTATTTTTCTTAGGTATAACGAACAAAATGGGTTATTAGTATTATATTCATTTTTCTTATTAAGCCTATTATTGTTGTGATTTCCCATAATTAAATATAGTCGTTTAGTTTATTTGTGATTTTGGATACGTTTGTTCTGGAGTTGTAGATTATATTATCTATTTTTAAATTTATTTCTGGTGAATTCGACATATTTTGGTTTGAAGCCTGTTTAATAGCAGACCAAATTTTTTTTGGATTATTACTGTTGTTTTTTATTTTTTCTCCAAAATAGGAATGTTTTGCTTTAGCGATAATTTCAGTTAGTTTATTTCTATATTGCTTATATTTATTTATTAGTTGAGTATTAAATGGTTCTTGTTTAGTTAGTTTATGTGATTTGTCCCTTTTTTAATTGCCTTTATTATGCTTGTTTGAATCCATGGATTGTTTCTTTTTATTGATTTATTTGTTCTTGTGATTGTAGACTGTTTTATTAATTTTTTTAGGGAAGCCCTTAATAAATTAATATTTAAATTAGAGCTGTTATAATCTGTTATATTTTGGTTCCAGTTTATATCTTTAAGCAACTGGTTCAATGTATTATAATTAATTGACTTATAGAGGTTTTTTTCATTATTTGTATTATTACTGTGTCTACATGAATTAGTTTCTATAATTTGTGTAATTACGGGATAATGGTCGGTTATAAGTGAGTCGATAAGAGATACCTGAATAGAGATAAGTGAGTTATTAATAATATTTTAGAAGATGTGGTCTAGGCAGGTATTTGAGTCAGGACGTATAGCGATATTTACGTGAGATGTAAAGTTTAATGTGTTTAATATGTCCATATAATCTGTTGTGTTTCGGGTGGTATCTAATATATTAATGTATAAGTCCCCTAGATTAATAATTTTTGTATTTTTGTTATTGTTGGTTATATTGGTGATTACATTATTAAATTGTGTCAGGAATGTGTTGATATCACCATTCGGAGATCTGTAGATTGATAGTTACCGTAATTATGGCCATTGTGGTTTATGGTTGTAAATAAACAATTAGTGTCTTGAATTATCAACTCAGTCGTATTATGACTGATATTATTTTTAATAAAAATCACTACTCCATCTGATCTACGTAAGTTATTTTTTATATACTCTATGTTGAATTCTTTTCAAAATGAAAAATATTTAGGGTTGAAGTCTTTGCCTATCCATGCTTCTGAAGCGATAATAAAATAACATTTGTCGTTTAGTGCTGCATTTAAATATTCTAGATCATTTATGTGTTTGGTTAAACTTCTAATATTAGTGTGTAATATATTAAGACTATTATTATGATTTGACAATTTTTCGTTTATTTCATTGATACAATTTAAATTGGTTTTATTAGAGTCCAAAAGTTCATAAATATTATCTATCGAAGCCATACTTGATTAAAAGACGTTTACTGAAGTGTAATTTACCATTGTGTATAATTATAATGTGAAAAATTTTGTTTGTTATCATTAAGAGTTCTAAATAGTATGTATTGTTAACTTTAATTAATAAGATTACAGTTTTATTAAGATTATAAGAAATATACATAGGTAAAGGGTCGGTTCAGTCTGAATCAATATAATTTAGAAAAACTTCGGTCCGGTCCTGATTCAAACTTTAATTATTATTATTTCAGTTACATCCGGTCCAGTGGTATACACAGAATTCGTTTACTGAGGAGAGGAGTTACCATAATATTATAATATTGACTACGACCAATTTTGGTATCTTACAATAATGTGGCTAATTATAGATTCTATACTATATAAAATTTATTATATTTTAACTTTGTACAGAGCAATATTAATATGGATTTCTCAGACTCCAGCTCAAATTATTTATCATTTTAATTTATCAATATTGGTTTTTAAAGTCACAGAATACGAATGGCTACTAATGGTATGATGGTGTTCAGCTACCTCTTTCCAACAATTATCCTTTACTGTTTGATTTTTGTAGAGTGGACTATCCAAATCGAATAAACAATCAAACTTGGCCACCATTTCGACAAGTTTTTCGTCCTCAATGACAGTAAAAAGAACTTTTGACATTTTATTTAATGATATTTAATGAAAATTAAAAATTAAAATGAACGCACGAGCGGCTGCGTCAATACTGCTCGCCGACCGGACGGTCCGTGCGGCTCTAGCGGTTACCGGCAGCCGCAAAGTTGTTGAGGCATTTAGGGAAATGTACCCATTAGATAGTATTGAATCAGTACACTGCGTCAGACGCATTGCGTTTGCCGCACGCGCCTGACGAGTCATAGGAATCGCACATAAATTGTATTGTATCTGTGTGCGATGTTCCGAATGCAATAAGTAAAAATTCGGTCAACAAAAACGTCTATCGTGTGAATACTTTATATTTTAATCCTGTAATTCGGACAGTTCGGTTTATAGCTTTCAAGGTCCTAAATTTGTTTAGTTCAGATTGTTTGTCCGCTGTATCAAATTATATTCCACTAGCCTTTATCATCTGGCATTTCCTGGGATTTAATTAGCCACTTATATGATTATATGAATATAATATTATAATTCCAGGTTGAAAATTGTAATTAATTAAGATATGTTGTTGTATAATAGTGGTTCTCTGCATAATAATACGAAACTACTGACCACATTTTATATTCATAGGTTCCGTGGTTCCGGCTAAGAGGATTTTTTCTATTTTTTCCCTTTTTACCCCTTCTGACCTCTTTAGAGGTTAAACTTATATGCTCTTATTTTATCTTTTTTTTTTTTATTTTTTTGTATCATTGTACATAATTTTGTCCAGAAGAATTGTCTCGATATGCACAAAACTATAACTTTTTTAATCGGAAATCTTTTCTACTTGGTACATTGAGGAGGTTATTTTTTGAATATTTTAAGACCTAGTTTTCCGAATTACTGAGCGTAAAATGCAAAAATTAGATTACGCTATAATACGTTATTTTATTGTAGCTGCCATAACGACTCGAAACATTTACCGGGTAATTTATAAATTCATCATCCTAAAATCAACACAAAATCAACATGATACATATTAAGTTAAAAAAAAATTAATCGTCCGATCCAACGTCCAAACGGCAATGGGTTCTTAAAAATGTGATTTTAAAAACATTCTTTTTTATTGAATGTGTAGACCAGGGATGGTAAATAGGCATTGTTAATGTGCCATTTTATGACACAATAATCCAAAATAAATGTTCAGCCATACCACTAGATATTTGAATAACCGAGAATTTTTACAAAATATAATAAAAAATAAAAAATAAAAATGTGGAAAATAATCTAATAAGATCAAATTTTTTTGTTTGTGAGAAACCTTATGCTTCATATTACTTGAAAGACTTTTTATGGCCAGCTGATATGCTGTTGCTTGCCAAGTAAAGCTATAAACAATTGTCCATGTTACAAAATAAGGTGACAATATGTTTTTGTGAAATATAGATTATGAACATCTACGATATACAATATACGAGTAGATAGTTCAGTTTCATTGATTTAATTTATACTATAAAATTCCTTATTTTATGTCACGTATACAAATCCATACCGCTCAATCTATCATCACCAATGTTTTTAATATATTATACCTGACAGTCTGTTGAAGGTTTCAAAACCACTTTTGTTAATAAAAAATAAGTATAAAGTTCTTGAAAAAAAAACAAAGCTAATGAAAATATATAGAAAACACCGATCACTTTGTATAAATTGTGTTGTCAAAATACAATAATACTCTTCTTATCGATATGCCAACAACACTCAAACGTGTTACGAATGTTACAATCCGCCCAACACCGATCGGGTTTTCGTACATGGTAGTATTTTATCTATCTTTACGTTTTGTATTTGGAGATTACATTAATATTCATCGTTTATTGCTGTTTATTACAATAATATTCACGATAATACAACATTGGAAATCATACCTACTGCTTGTCTAATAATATGAAATGTAACAGTTTTACACTACTCTGCATACTGTTCAATAATTGCTCTTCATATAAAAAACAAAAAACCGTTACAAGATAGATGGACAGGAATTGCGGTAGCCACGAAACAACCTCACAATTTGCAAAAAACTCTACACGGATTCGGAGTACGCAGGTGATAGCTAGTATATTATATAATGTTACATTATGTTACTCAAAAATCTTCAGACATATATGATGGATGCATGAAAGTCCTGCGGGTGCCATCGAAGATTTCCCGCGTGTCACTTATTTGCCATCACTGGCATTGACTATGATCCGAACATGCTGTGCACATTTCCAGTAGCCTAGCTATCGTAGTTGTGGTAGTTTGTGCGTTGATTATGAACCAGTCAGTCAGCCGATAGATTTATGCACATAATATATATTACAGATTTTCAGTTCGGTCCGCTACTATACAAACACTGTTTGTGTATTTTCTATCGTTTATATTATATACCAGGAGTGATACCGCAAATACTTTTTTTACCGGTGACTGCGAAAACGGAAGCAGCGGCGACTGTGGCGATGACGTTACCATGGTGACTAAAATCCGAACGATTGGACCACGAATGCGGCGGTGTCGGTGGCGTTCGCTGCGATAGAAGCCCCCTAGTACCGTACGAATTCGCCGACCTGAAACAACTGTTCGCGCTAAGTTTGATGTTTGTCCCTCATTGCGTGAAGTGTGTGCGACTGTCGACATGAAGTGTTTGTTTCGAAAAACGTATTCGCCCGGAGGTTTCAATGGGAATTTCCGCATCTAATCACAATTAGTTATTATAATTTAAACTCTTGGTGTTATTATATAGAAAAAAAAATTATATATATTCAAGAAATCGAATAACCATAATCGAATTCAATTACGTAAGTTTTTATTTCAACAGTTATTTACACAATTACTGTTTTATTATTAATGTGCATTATCAGCGTAACGTTTATTTTAATTATATCTTTACCTAGAATCTACTTAAACTAGAGTTTAACTGCTGGATTCTTAGAGACCATAGTTAAACACTAAAATGATTAGTTCAAGTTTTTGATTCGTCAAGATATGGTTATAAACGATAATAATATATGCATAGTGCATACTGTATCACTGTATCTGTTATACCAACTGATGATGAAATTATAATGAACTTAATGAAATATTACAAATCAATACGGTTTTTGTGAATATTTGGCTCAGCCCTTTCTCTAGTCAAAGTTCTCCCATTTCCGCCTATGATTGTATTTATTACAACGGAAATGAAAACCGTCAACGGTAGAGAGAAAAAAAAACCAAATTTAATAACTGCCGATAATTTCTAAACATGCCGGACAAGATGTATTGTATTATAAATATGTTTAGGATAAAACGTATTAAAGTTCTACCTGTAAAAATTTTGTCCATCAATGACCATATGAACTTACAGCGTATTTTGTGCATATTTTGTAACGTAAATAAATTATCATAACGGATATAACGACTCGAGGACGCGAAGTGCAGTGCAAATAAATGAAAGTCAAGACGGGTTCGTAGCGTATGCAGACATAAGTTAATTACATTAATTATGTACATAGGAAGATCGTAAAATGAGTTACGAATTAAAACGAATAATGATTCGTAAGCGTTGTGCATTAACAACAATATTGATGAACCCGCTGTCGTATACGCCACGCAAAAGCTTGCCGTATAAAACAGATATTTTACAGTAGATTAATTCCCCGACAGAGACCTGCACTATAATGTCGTTTTACTCCCGAAACAACTGACTACAATACTGAGTATTGGATTTTCGAGAGTGAGTTTCAATCTTACCTGGGCAAATGTTATATTATTTCTATCCTGACCACGATATTAAGTACAAGATGAAAAAATATTATAACACCGCCTTAGTACCTTTAGAAGTAGATCGTCTTGAACACATTCTTTACCAAAACCCTGGGATATTTAAATAAAAGGAAAACTTCAAAAATATAAAACACAACTCAAAAAAATTCATATAAAAACACTATAATATTGTCAAAAATAAAAAGAACGGGTGAGCCTCGCTTTGCTGTACAGTTGGGGGTGGAATGTACCTCGTTTATAGAATAGGTCATTATTACAATGGATTTGTTAAATTTGAATGCTATGATAGATATCATTGTATACGAATAACGATTCTGAACGGAGTTAATATGTTTGTCTAAAATGTTTATATAATAATATAGTATTTTATATTTAAATTGAATTATAATGCAATTTCGTAAAAATTTAAATTTAAAACAGTCAAAAAATTTTTATTTTAAGTCTGGTAGAAATTTTTTTTATATATTTTTGAAGGTAAGTTTATGGACAACCTAGTGTTAAAAGTTTGAACCTTAAGTATTAACAGAAAAAATTTTATGAATTTTCAACCACAAAAGAACTTGCAAATTATCGCGATTTTAACATATTTTATACAAATTTGAACTTTATGGGCTTATAAAAAAAATTGAGTGATACGATCTCCGACATTTTTTAGTGAAGATAAATTAAGCTTATTATAAATCTTGTATTAAATTTTCGAGAGTTTTCGGCCAGCCAATTAAATTTTATAGGTGTTTAAAAAAAAAATTTTAAAAAAATCGAAAATTTAAATTGTCTATAAATAAGTCAAAATATGTCAAAATACTTTGAAAACTTTACCACGTATAGAGAATAACAATATAAAGATTTGGTGAAAATTTCAAATAGTTGCGGTTTTTCGTTTTTGAGTTAGAGCATTTAAAAAAAATGTAGTTTGTAAAAACGTGATTTTGCGTAAAATTTCCTGTTTTTTCATAATTTTTTTATCGTTTTTTTCGATTTTTTAAAAAAGTATTGAAAAAGTTGGATTTTTGACTTGCTCAAGTACCATTTACATTCACTTTTCTTTCAGAAAAGTTGCTGTTTAAGAAAATCGAAGCATTTGTACTACCAAAAATCGTGTCCTCAGACACAAAAAAAAAAAACACATCATTGTAAAACCAATAGATTCCATCACTCCGTTCAGAATCTAAAATATAACATTTAACTTTGTCCACGTAAAAAGAATACAATTACACCGTGATCTCCACTAATCCGTGGAAACGACAGCACCTCCATTAATCCGCGGAGGTGACTGCATCTCTACTAACCCGTGGAAGTTATAGCCCTTTTCTGACCTCTACTGTTTCCTTAAGTATACCTCATGTGTTGCTGAAATAGCGTCTTTTCTGTGGCGTTGGGCGCTGACGTTTTTTTCCTTTTTTTTTTTTCGAATGTTTTTCAACCTATGTCCATTCCCAGAAACTATGGCAATGCACATTAGCCATACTATGTCCAAATACGTAAATGTACGCTTATGAGTAATCGCAGAGAGTAATCAAAATAGTGCTTAGCTTATTCACTAAAACCCCGGTGGTCTATATATTTTACCATAGTGGCCATACTATGCCCAAATACGTAAATATACTCAATGAGCAATTAAAACAACACTTACGCTAAAACTACAATGACCTATATAATTTACAACACCGCGATGATTTAAAGTACCATATAATATGATAAATCAATTATTTTAACATCAACGGCAGTTTGCTGCCGATTTCTCCGTTGGTTGCAACGGACGATGGCACTTTAATAATATAATGTACAGTTGACTCTCGATAATTCGTACCTCGATCGTTCGGAAACCTCTATGAATCAAACAACTAAACGCCTGGTACCTGTTCCCTGAGAAACGTCTTTAATTCGAAGAAAACATGTCATGTATCCCGGTGCGGTCGAAAAATTGCAAAAAAATAGGTGAAAGATAGCTGGGCGCAACTAATTATACAATTTGTTGATGTTTTTAGCCAGAAACTTTTTAATTCAAATGTATAGTATAAACTTAAGTACATTTCACCAGAAGTTTAGTTCAACTTGCCTACTCGCAGAGGTGAACTGGGCTGGTTTATAAATGTATTGGTAATGCGGCTGGTGTTATAAGGGGATTATACAAACCTATTACTTAAATTTTTTTCGTAAACGAATAAGAACAATAGTTTATTTTAAACTTATTTCATTAATAAAATAACTAAAATATTTAATAATTCTAACTTTTCCAATAATATAAAAAGATAAAGATATAGATAGATTTGATATTTATCTCAAATGATTGATCTTTTGATGACAATAATCGTGATGGATTATTTTAAATTTATTATCCACCTATGTACGGTTAGCAAATCATAGCTGGAGTCGAGTGTAAACTGTGTTATTTTGACGTTATGTACGACTACAATTACTCCTTGTGCAATTTATTCCAATTATAGATTTTTGATAATTTTACATACATACAAGTTATTGCTAACATGACCCATAACCCAAGTTTAGATTGAAAGAATATTTTCAAAATTAAAATACATTTTGAACAGATTAAGATGTAATTTAAGTCAATAACATATGTGGAATAATTTATTATAATGTCGTACGAAAAATATATTATATTATTTACAAAATGTAGATATCATAGAATATATTACGCAAAACAATAACTTAATGAATCAATTCATAATTGGAAAAATGAATTATTATATGTTATTACATAATCTACTTATCTAATTTCTATGTAGTATTAATAATTATTTTTAAATATAGTATATGTATATATAATATAGGTAATAATTATTGTATTGTAAATTAATAGTAAATAATATGCGTGCAATGAATTGTTCAATTCACTTCAGTTCCAAATATTTCACAACGATCGTTATGTTGATTGTTTATTCTTTTATTGTTTATTTTATTTCAATTATTTTGACACACCTAATGTTTTTACAACGTCACCTAAAACGTAAGAACTCAGTTGGCAATAATATTGAGTAATAGAAGTAGAATCATCAGTGATAGCACATCGTTTGAAGTTTAAACACATTAAGAATTATCGTATTTTCGTTGTCCGGGCTTCGGTGCTCCCCATAAGAGGCGTTACCAGTTGCCCTCAAAAGTACGGGTTTTTATATCAATTTCCCCAAACTACTACCTGGTGAAAATTGCATCAGTCACCCTCACATATTATTTATATAAACGATTACAATACCAATCCGTAAAATAGAGTTAGTAAATAAATAATAATTTAGGGAAAATATATAATTTTACTAGAATGCGTAATTTTTAGATGTACCGAAGCGGATTGCCGATATACAGTATGTTAATTAATTGGAAAGTCAGTAGTTATTACTCCTAATATAATGCAGATATTGAAGTTCCGTTTTTTTTTTTTAACATAATATGTGACTTACAGCCCATCTTTTACCATGGTTAAAAAAATCCAAAATTCAAAATTGACAAAAAAATTTTTTTGATTTTTCCAAAAAGAATTTTGAAAAATTTCCGAAATAGCCACATTGTAGAATTACTTATAAGTTACTAAGAGAAAAAAAAAATTGAAATCGGTTGAATTTTGAATGAATGAGAGCATTTTATATTTCCAAAAAACACTGCAAATTGTAAAATCATACGGTTTTTTGATTTTTTTCGTAATCATATTGATTATTGTTAAATATCTTCAATTTAAGCAGCTATTTTCATATTAATTTTAATTACATTTTAACTTCATTTCAGTTTAAATGAAACCTTGAATTATCTGAGAAAATATTAAAATGTGTGATATTTAAATTATAATTGGCATTAAAAATATTTAAAATTTTCTACCTCAATAATGATATCAATAACAATATTAATTTATTATACTTTGTTGAAGTCACTGCGGTGTCATTACTATTTACCTAGATATCATAATTTTAACATTTTATTTATTGATAACCAGTATGACTATTCACAAATAAAATCACTTCTGAACCTCCCCTCTCTAGCCTCTAGACGGGATTTAGCTGATATTTCATTTTTATATAAACTAATCAATAACCATATAGATGCACCTTACCTATTAGAACATATTTCATTCAATATCCCGGCTTATAATAATCGAACTACTCCCATTTTCTATTTACCATCACACAGTACAAATTATTTAAAAAACTCCCTTATTCTTAGAGCCATGTCTCTGTGTAATAAACTTGCATCTAATATTGATTGTTTTTTTACTACATTATCCTCAATCCATAAAACTTACCATACTAATAATAGGTAATATTTTATTTTATGCAATCGTTTGTACAGTCTTGCAGGTCTGTCCATTTTAGTTTATACTCTTAGATTATTATTATTATTATTAATTTATGTTATTGTACGATGTCCGAATCAACTTATTACTAAACTAACTTATTTACTTGTACTATTGGGCAATTTGCCCGTTTTATTCTTTGAATACATATTATTATTATTATTATTATTATTATTATTATTATTATTATTATTATTATTATTATTATAATGCAGATGCGTAGATTTTACTTTTTGGCTCTTTGGCTTTTATTATTTTTAAAATAAATAAATACCATTTCTACGTTATCGGATATTGTGAATTTAATTTTAATACTTATTTAACGAAAAAATTAAAATGCAATTAAAACTAATGTAAAATGAAGTTAAAAAAAATCTAGGCACCTGAATTATCCATAAATAAAATTTAAATTTTAAAATGTAATTTAAATTAATACGGTCATAAATAGCTGCTGAAATTGAAGATGTTTAACAGTAATTAAAACAATTACTAAAAAAAACAAAAAAAACCATATTTTACAAATTGTTGTTTTTTGAAAATATAAAATGCTCTCATTCATTCAAAAATCAACAGATTTCAAATTTTTTTTTTCTCGGAATAACTTATAAATAATTCTACAAAATGGTTATTTTCAAAATTTTTCAAACCATGGTAAAATATGGGCTGTAAGTCACATATTATGTTAAAAAAAACGGAACTTCAATATCTGCATTATATTAGGAGTAATAATTAACTACTGAAATAAAAATAACTACTGACTTTCCAATTAATTAACATACTGTATATATAGCCATATAGGTAACGCGATAAACGACAATTACGCATATTATTATAGTGACGAATGATGAGAAACGATATAGGTAATTGGATTGCAAATATCGATATCAAAAATTATAAAGCTACAATACTTTCCGAAAAAGGAAAAATTGATTTTTTTTTTTTTTTTAATTTAATAAAACTATTTTCTTCATATTTATTTAACCAAATTTATATTAATCTAAAAAATTTAACTCAATATATTTCATACTGATGTACAATAAATAATAATTGACATTTCCCCGGAATACGTGCTCCAAACGTTTATCAGCCGACTGCTATTATTAATAATAATTTATTACACAGCGCACACAGATACTAAACAATTTATATTAATGCCTTAGAACATGCAAATAAAAAGTGAATCTTGAAAAATAATATATTAATATCGTGATGTATCATAAAATTACCAATCGATATCGTTGTTCATCACTAATCACTCTATATTAAGCTTTATCGAAAATCACAATATCACGATTTTGTGATACGATGTAGGTATTCTTTGCTGGGTACATTTTAGTGGATGATGAAAAATATTACAAGAATTTATAGTAAAAAGGGAAAAACGTTATTAATTTTAAATAATTACACTTTTTATAGAGATCGCATAACACTAGCTGGTGTAAAATGTTGATGTACATTTAAGTCATGTACTTTAAAGCTTTTTACATGACGTGAAGATGAAAAAGTGCTTTTAAAATCGGTTATCGAACATAAAATAATTTTTTTTATAGTACGACACATAATACATACTTTTTAATAAATATTATATCATAAAATTGTATACATTTTCGTACATTTCTTGACTAACAAACTATTATGAATATAAATAGTATATTTATTATTCTATTATATTGTTATTTACATATTTATCTCCCTTATTCTATACGAGTTGGTATTGCCATCGTGTATATGTATATAATAACATGCGAGTGCAACTGGTACATTCGGTTGAAGGCAATTGGTACATGTTAAATACCCAGAAAAACCTCTACAGAGGGCAACTGGTGAACACTTCTAAAAATGTATCATTGGGTAGACGTGGTTTTAGACTGACACATTTGCACTTGAGTTTACGGCCAATTTTTCACACCTAAACGTCTTAATCTTCGGTGCCGACACACCTCCCATAGGTATAAATACTGTTTGCCGGTCAGATTAATTTTTTGTAAACGTTGTGGGACTAATATATTATAGCATATTACGGTTGATAAAATTGTACGTTAAGTGATCACTTTATTTTCGTTCTGGGCTGTCCAACCGGATAAAACCACAATCCATGTAAATTACGAAAAACAATGAGAAACGATAATTTAATATCTGAGTTGCTTCCAGAAGCTTATTCGATTTGGTCGACTCACCACAATGTCGACCAATACGTGCCTCCAGGAAACGGCAGCACCCGGAAACAGGAATAATGTATTCAAGGGATGTATAATCGGACACCTGTGGGTTTATTATTAAATCCGTCCCACCATTTTAAAGATATTATATTATTTTATTTATTTATTATTATACTCCAACAATATAAGAATCGATGAGGAAGTCAAATATCGACAGGTTAGGTCCATCGTTTTGGGTTTTGCTATATATTATGTCGATATACTTACAGTGACTAACTAAAAATCTATTTTCATCGAAGTACTTGACATTAATTTTGATTATTGCAGGTTACTGAAATTTTACAAACATTTAGATTAGACATTTAATGTATATTATGCTTTATAAAATTACTGAACTGACATAGATAATTTGATTATAAATTCAATGTTTACGGCTTATCTATTATTGCTAATTGATTCAATAATTGTATAATCACACAATAAGATATGAAAACATCGTTACAATTAAAATTATCCCCGCAAATGTTATTGTATTATAAAAGACCACTCCTATATCACTTTTTTTTCGATTTTTAAATAGTTTTGTTGAAAAAAAGCAGATTAAAAATTTTAATTTCATATGGTATTTTAAAATATTATCAATTACTATATAATGATTTATTAATGTATAGAAAAAATAAAAATGATTGCTGGTGGTGGTTACCAATTAAAAGATCAAAAGCTGATACCACTAATTCGTACAATAAGCGAGGGGGTGTATTTTGAAAATTATATCAATTAATATGCTTGTTATATGATTCATATAATTTTGTAGAAATCAGAGTTCGGAAATTTTTATCAAGGAAGGCGAAAACTGCGTATTTTCAAACTAATTGAGCACTCTGTATGATAGACGTATTTTTACGTTAAAATGGTGTACTTTTGTATTTTTGAGCGTATATTACGTACCTACATTATATTATTATACGGACGTATATATATATATATATATATATATATTATAAAATATGCAATGAAATCTCGTCGATATCTATATACATATACGTATATATACACCGCACTCGTCTGGCCCAAATTGCTTTCTCTTCGCACTTGACCACTAACGGTTTTTACATAATACTATATTACCGTGGCTGGTAATATTTCTGATCATTGTTCGATTTGCGGGAAATTTACATGCTGAACAACAAGAGTTGTTCGTTTTCACGAAAGTTTGTGGTGATTAACGTTATTGCGATTGCGTTTGAAGTATTTGACGAATCGAGAGTACTTCCGAGCATAACGCGCGTTGTGTATTTTGCTTTCGGGGGTAAAAACAATAAGAAGTTTCACCATATTATACGTAATTTAAAACGCGGTTGGATGGAGAGCAGTAAAAGTTCTCGGGGATATATAATATTTGTAATATTTGTCCAAGGTGCATTCCGCACGTACATTCAATGAACAATCGGTATTAAAAACACGATAGTCGTACTGTGTTATTATAATAAAATATACATCCGGTTTACCTACGCGGACTGTTCAATTTTGTTTCGCTATTATCTATCTTTATCCCCTTGCGATATCGCAAACGTTCGGAATATTAATAATATAATACACGTACACCGTAAGTAATTTTACGAAAATTGAAATGTTCACCCTCCACGCCGGTTCATTCGGTAGGTTTCCGTAATATTATGTTTGTACGGGCCGGGAGCGTATAATAATAATACGTGCACCCGATCACCTAATGCTTCGTACGCCACTACCTATACCGACTTCGTCGGCCACACGGGTGTGTATGTGTGTTATGTGTAAACAGCTCAATCAGACGTGGTTGGGAACGCCGCGCAAGTCTGATGAGCTGCGTAGTGCTGTGGTGTGTGTGTGTGTGTGTGTGTGTGTGTGTGTGTGTGTGTGTGTGTGTGTGTGTGTGTGTGTGTGTATATATTTGTATTTGTATGTAACTTACAGACTAAGGAATAAAAATGGTAACGCAAAATACGGTAATTAGGCTGCTGTATAATAGTGATATAATGGTATAATAAGATAAATAATTCACTGCAACACAAAATTTAGTTAAATAATAATTTAAATTACGGCCCTTTTGGCCCAACACGTAAAAATGTATAAATTAAATGTAATAGGTAAATAAATAAATAAATAATATAAATGGTAACTATGAGTGGCAATGAATTAGCCGAACAACTAAAATGTAAATAAATAATACATTGCGTAGACAATAGTGAAATTAATTGCCTACTGCGGCCGACTATTAGAGCCGGTTATCACAACTTGTAGAGTAAAAATAATATTATATAAAATTGTTGTTCAAATAATTCACACACACACACAAATAAGAATAACAATAAATTAATAATTATGAAATAGAACTCACAATATTATGGAGCGCAGACTGGCCAGCCGCAACTACCTAAAACCTATAATACAATAAATACACTACAAATTTGGCTATTAGAGCCGTTATAAAAAAGATAATTTGTACCAGTACATTTCACGTAAGTAATATATAAAACTCACAACACTTATAGTAGCGATTTGCGCATTCGAATGTAAAAAATATTATAATAATAACAATATAATCAAGTAGCGATTCGCGTACACCTAAAACTATATAATTATACAAGTTTGGCTATTAGAGCCGATATAAAAAAGATTATGTGATTTTACAAACGTAGCTGCCCATAATTAGTGCGGCGGAACTCGACACAAGTATCGCATACGGCGATTGAAAACAGACAGCGAGCCCGGGAAAATATACAATAACACACGACACATTTATAACAATCTTATATAATTCACATCATAGATAACAGGTTATATAATATAATTACTCAAATGGGTAGAGGGTTTTGTGTGTGTGTGGCCGGCCGTTACTATAATTAGGCCAGGTGACCTAATTAACAAAATGATTGTTGCCGGTTTCGGCGGCAACAATGTTGGATAAGCGAACGTTCCGTTTTCAATCACGTATTCAATTTTACAAGTATACAAGTATACGAGTTAAGATCACGGTCGTGCTGGTGGAATTGTTTTTTTTTTTTTGTTTCGCTTCGTCTTTAACAATCATATCTAAGTAATTGAATAATGAGTTCGTATTCTGCTGAATTATAACGAATGATAATAGTAATATAATACATGTTATTAATGCGCATCCTCTTGCACCCAAAATGGTGGAGCAATAATTTTTTATATAATCACTATTAGTTTTCTATATCTTGTCTGCTGTACATACGTGGATGGAAAAAAATAGAACCACCGCGATGAAATAAGATTAAATGGGGGTAAATTATTATCTATTCATTTTTTTTTTTTGTTGCGTTAACAGAAACAAATCATCAATATCGAAATGCATGAGATACATTGTCCAATACACGACCAATCCGAAAGCCAATTGGGAAACGGCAACACAACGACTTATAGCTAAAAAACTTGACCGGTAAACAACATTAATAACGATACACAAAAAACAAGAAAGTCATTTCAAAAACTATATACTATATAATACCTATGTATATTGCAATATGTCCTGTGGTCGCGAGACGGACTAGCCGCATCTCCAGGGTCCTTAGCTAAATCGGTGTCAGTTGTCTCCGAACAATAAGGACACTTTTTCACAGAAAACACGGGTGTCCGAAAGGACACATCATTTCAGGCATATGTAATTTGTGCCAAAAACAACCCAAAAAAAGAAAAAATATGTAATTTCCGTCACATCAAAAATTGTATTTTGGTAATTTGCACCAAATAAAACTAAATAAAAAGGTAATATGTAATCTGCAGCATCGTTTACATACAAAAATTGTAATTTACGCCATAGATTACCTTATTGAAATTGTTATTAGCACTACAAGTAAAACGAACTCCGTATATATAAAATAAGTAAATTTTGGTAAGTCATAAAACATATAAAAATTAGTTATATTATAATTATAAATTAATATATACAAGTAAAAAAAGAACGGGTGGGCCTCGCTTTGCTGTACAGTTGGGGGTGGAGTGTACCTCGTATATAGGATAGGTCATTATTATAATGGATTTGTTAAATTTGAATGCAATGATAGATATCATTGTATACGAATAACGATTCTAAACGGAGTTAATATGTTTGTCTAAAATGTGATAATATTATAGTATTTTATATTTAAATTGAATTATAATGCAATTTCGTAAAAATTTAAATTTAAAGCAGTCAAACATTTTTTTCTTATAAGTCTGGTAGACATTTTTTTTATATATTTTTGAAAGTAAGCTTATGGTAAATCTAGTGTTAAAATTTTGAACCTTAAGTATAAACAGAATAAATTTTATGAATTTTTATCTACAAAATAACTTGCAAATTATGGTGATTTTGACACATTTTATACAAATTTGAACTTTGGGCTATAAATATAACTATGGGCTAATAAAAACAATTGGAATGAAACCATCTCCGATATTTTATTAGTTAAATTAGTATAACTTATATTTAATCCTTAAATACATTTTCAAGAGTTTTTGGCCAGCCAATTAAATTTTATAGGTGTTTAAAAAAAAAAAGTTTTACGAAAATCGAAATCTAAATTGTCTATAAATAAGTTAAAATATGTTAAAATACTTTAAAAACATAACCATGAGTAGAGAACGCTAATATAAAGATTTGGTGAAAATTTCAAGTTGTTGCGGTTTTTCGTTTTTGAGTTAGAGCATTTTAAAAAAATGTAGTTTGTAAAAACGTGATTTTGCGTAAAATTTCCCGTTTTTTTGTAATTTTTTTATCGTTTTTTTCAATTTTTGTAAAAAGTATTGAAAAAGTTGGTTTATTGACTTGCCCAAGTAGCATCTACATTCACTTTTCTATCAGAAAAGTTGCTGTTTAAGAAAATCGAAGCATTTTTACTGGCAAAAAAGGTGTTGTCAGACACAAAAAAAAAAAAAAAAAACACATACATCATTGTAAAACCAATAGATTCCATCACTCCGTTCAGAATATAAAAAATTTCGGAATGGCTATTGGAGACTCCAAACTAATTACTTATACGTAGGCATATAATTAAGATTAATAAGTTGATTGTATTTATTTAATGTAATTTGTGTCCTCAAACTTCATTTATAATGTACTTGTTAATTTTAAGAACATAATGTTTGCATATGTAATTTCGACTGGATGTATATAAAATTAAATTAAATAAATAAATATTGAGCAAACATGTGTACATACCTATTTATTTTCACCAACTACGGTGACGTTTTAAAACTTTTCTTTTTAACATTTTAAATTCTGAACACAGTGATGGAATCTATTGATTTTACAATGATGTGTATTTTTTTTTATTTTTTTAGTTTTGTGACTGTAATCACGTTTTGGGGTAGTAAAAATGCTTTGATTTTCCTAAACAGCAACTTTTCTGAAAGGAAAGTGAATGTAAATGGTACTTGGGCATGTCAAAAATCAACGTTTTTAAATACTTTTTGAAAAAATCGAAAAAAACGATAAAAATATTACGAAAAAAACTGGAAATTTTATGCAAAATCACGTATTTATAAAATACAATTTTTTAAAATGATCTAACTCAAAAACGAAAAACCGCAACAACTTGAAATTTTCACCAAATCTTTATATTGGCGTTCTCTACTCATGGTTACGTTTTCAAAGTATTTTAACATATTTTAACTTATTTATAGATAATTTAAATTTCGATTTTCGTAAAACCTTTTTTTTTTAATATCTTTAAAATATAATTGGCTGATCGAAAACCCCTGAAAATTGAATATAAGGTTTACGATAAGTTACACTAATTGTAACTAACTAAGAAATATGGGAGATCGTAACACTCAAATATTTTTATAAGCCCATAAAGCTCAAATTTGTATAAAATGTGTCAAAATCACCATAATTTGCAAGTTATTTTGTAGATAAAAATTCATAAAATTTATTCTGTTTATACTTAAGGTTCAAAATTTTAATACTACGTTATTCATAAACTACTCTTCAAAAATCTATAAAAAAATTTCTACCGGACTTAGAAAAAAAAAAATGTTATGACTGTTTGAAATTTAAATTTTTACGAGATTGCATAAAATAGCGATTTGTCCTCAAACGATTTTAAATATTTGTTATAATTCAAAAAGTATAAGTCGCAAAACCTTAAAATTTTTACCAGCTATTAAGATTGGCATTTTCTTTTTGTCATATTTTTTTCAGAATACTATATTGATTTTTAAGCCACTTATAGGCATTTAAAATATTTAAATTATTTAGATTTTTTTTTATAATCGATGATAAAAAAAATTTGGCTTGTACAAAATACTTCAAAATTGAATAAAAGACTTAAAACAAGTAGTTTTTATTGTCATTCAAAAATCATCAAAGTCCATATGGTCAATTTTTTTTTATAAGCGTTTGAACAGCTAATATAGACATAAAATTACAAGTAAAATATAATATAATATATAAAATTCTAGACTAACAATTGATATCGGTTTTTGAAATTTGCTCTAACTCCAGAACCAAATAAGACAAACACTTGAAACTTTTACCAAATGTTGATGTTGACGTTATCTATATGTGGTTATGTTTTCAAAATATTTTGTAATATTTTGACTTATTTAGAGACAATTTAAATTTTTAATGTTTTTAAGTTTTTTTTTTTTGAAGTATCTATAAAATTTATTTGGCTGTTCGAAAATTCTTGAAAATTTAATAAAATATTTATTATAAGTTATACTTATCGTAACTAAAAAATATTGGAGATCGTTTTACTCAAATTTTTTTTATAAGCCCATAAATTTCTAATTTGTATAAAATATGTTAAAATTGCGATGATTAGCATGTTATTTTGTAGTTGAAAATTCATAAAAATTTTTCTGTTTATACTTAAGATTCAAAATTTTAACACTAGGTTATCCATAAGCTTATCTTCAAAAGTATATAAAAAAAATTCTACCAGACTTATGAGAAAAAATTTTATGACTGTTTTAAATTTAAATTTTTACGAAATTGCATTATAATTAAATTTAAATATAAAATACTATATTATTATATACCCATTTTAAACCAACATATTAACTTCGTTCAGAATCGTTATTCGTATACAATGATACCTATCATTGCTTTCAAATTTAACAAATCCATTGTAATAATGACCTATCCTATAAACGAGGTGCACTCCACCCCCAACTTTACAGCAGAGCGAGGCCATTCCATTATTTTTTTCTTTTTTGTATAACAATATAACGATTCGTAGAATTTGAAATATTTTTCTATATGGCATCTATATACACGCGGTGTGTTGTAGGTAATGGTATTAATATTGTGTAGAAGAAAACGTATTTTTTTAAAGACGCTGGGAAAAAATAAATACCCCTATCGAATCGAAGTACCATACAACAATGGATTAATGACAAACAAAAAATCGAGAGTTAAAAAATCACCAACAGCTTTTATATTCTGTACAGTTTACTGGAGTTGTCAAAGGAAAATAATAAATAATACGCATATCGATTATTATTATTTTACATTACACCATGTTAAAGATTAGTTATATTTTAATGTTAATATACAAAGTTTTTCGGTTGGACCGGTTGCCATATTGTATTTTCGAAAAAATTAATAAATAAAAATTGACTTTTCAATCTTTTTAGTTTTCTCATGGAATGCACAATGCTTTCTATGTATAACAATTAAATTTCCTATATATATATATATATATATTATGTTTCGATAGATATCGCTTTGAATAATACGCTACTGCAGTCGTTGCTGTAGCTGCGTATATAGAATTTTCTGGAAAATTAATACTTAACTCGTAGTATCGACTTGACGTTAAGAGAGCGAACCGCGATGTACTATATTTATAGGAACACAAATTATACACAAATATTTGCTTATTTGATTTGTAGAAATTTGAGCGCAACGTTTGCTGGAAAATCGATTGATTGATTATTTTCACATAAATTATGGATATTGACAATGACAACCATTATATGTGTTTGGAGATGATAAATATAAAATTTCGTGAAATCGAATGTCAGCGATTGCTCGTATAGAGAGAAACGATATATTGTAACTATCTAATGAATCGTGTATATAGGACTGCATGTAAAAAAAAAAAAACCAAACGAACGCCATTAGTTTCGACGCGGTTTAAACGCACATACTATATAATAATATTATATATATATATATATTATATAGCTCACTTATAAGTACATATAGATGCATACCACAGTAATCGACGTGCAAAACTTATTACGTAAGAACGCAGAATATAAACTTATGATTATAACATTAGTATATAATATAATATGCATATAAGGATGAAAGAAAATTATCATAAACTATGCAGATGTGCACTTTCAATGTATCCAGATGTGTACTCTTTTTAAAACAATAGTTATAACGAATACATACCACATTCATACAACTTTTTACCCACTGGAGAAAGTGATTTGCATAATTTACGTAAAAATGCCAAAACGACAATAATAAGGAGCTTATAGTCTTAGATATTTTAAATAGTTACATATAATAATGCGGTATATACGTACTAACTTTAGAAAAAGTAGTAGCAAAGTCTTAATATATTATTTTTATCAATATATTAAGAATTATCACGATAAGGACTTGGAATTTTTTTTTCTTAATACTTTTTTTTATTCGTAGTTATTTTTTTCACTCAGTTTAAAATCTTTTCCTCTAGTCAAATAAAATAAACAGTATTGTATTCTGAATAATATTTAATATTTACTTAGTATTATTTAGAATTTAAATTTTACCAAGAAAATATTGTAATAATGAAAATAAAATATTTTTAAAACTTACTTACATTCCATGAAAAACGTATATAGGTATAGGTATAGATTATATAATTACTGAACAAAACCATTTTCTTTGCAATGTTTCTCGATTTTTTATTTATTAATTGAATATTAATATAGTAATATAAAGTAATCATTTTAATGTTTAAAACTCATTTTTAAAGTTCTATTTTAGTGGTAAAATAATTGAATACCTACCGTTTTTATATTAAAACACTTTACTCTTGGAAAATAAAAATAACGAAACAGAATAATATGTTGTGCGTTGAACTTCTTACGTGATAAAGAAGACATTGTACTTTGTACGCGTTTATAAATTGAAAATACCAATAGAAATAACTGTATTTTCAAGATAAATTTGCCCGCAGTCATATCGCTTATAGGTACACTTTGGTGTTACCCAGATCCAAAGGATCAAAATAAATAAACTGCTCCGCTTTCCGTGTACACTCGTGTGCTGTTTTCTACCAAATCGAAACGGTGCGTGCGAAATAAAATAATAATAATAATAATAAAAAGAAACGTCGTGCGTATGTCTTGTATAGTACTGCGTTTTTCTCGAAATACGCTTTTGCGCCATTGTAAAGGTAAAATAAAAACGTCTTACCGTGCGGTTTTTTATATTTTTATTCATCCCCGAAGCGCGGGATAATAGTCGAATAAGGATAAGGGATGAACGGACGTTGGATCGTTTTATCGAAATCGTATGGAGTGGGCGAACAATGCGCAACGGATCAGACGAACTGCACTATACACAAGTACATGACCGTTAGTCGTGAGGAGTAAAAACATATTATTTGGAAACAACGAAAAACGCGAAATCCGTACCTACGATTAAACTCTAAGTCGGTAGTATCCGGTGAGCAATTATTCGATTATCGTTCGGAACGTTTCGTTGCTAATTTCGTTGTCATTTCGATGCACCATTATACGCATGCATGGTTATTTTGTTTTATCTCCGTAACCTCGAACGGCGCGAACCCACAACACGAACGCGAACGGTGCACGAGCTGTAGATATTTTATTGTTCATCGTCGCCCGATAGTACATACGACAATGTACTCGAATACCCGCACACAGCTTTGTTGCACTGCCACACTACGCTCGTGCAGGTGGTGTATAGGTTGAAAAGATGAATTTTTCGTACCACAAAAAGTGAAGTTAGTATGTACATACACTATAAAATTTGAAAAAATGTGGCAAAAAATGTAAGTAATTTTAAATCACTAAGATACATTATTAATTGGAATAACAAGAACGTTAACTTACACATTTACAAATATCGTAAAATCATTTTAATAAAATTAATTTTTTTATTTTATTGAATTAACGCCTGTGAGGCTCAAGTACAGTTGTATATACAATTTAACATAGTGAATTGAAGATAGATATTGAATGATAGGTAATATATAAATAATGACATAAATAGTTAATGAAGAAAAGAAAAAAAAATGAACATATAATAATAAGATATTTAAGATATAAATTAAATTATAATTAAAAATTTGAGTAGTGACGCCTGAGGTCTGATTGACTAATAAAAAAAGATCAAGTTTAGAAGCATTGCCTTCAGTTAAGAGCCGATTTAAAGGGCTGTGGTGGCCATAATAAGTGCGGTAAGTATCTAGATAAAATGTTGGACAAGAACGGGAGTAATATTGAGGTACATTGAAAGGGATACGTTCCAATAATGGGGGACAGGACATTAGTTCATTTACCAATTTATATAAGATATCTGATATTTTGCGGCGAGTTACAAGGGAATTTAGTTTTAAATTAAACTGAAGACTGTTAATGGTTGAGGGAACATTAATATTGGTTAATTTTCTTTTGTAACCAATAAAGCGCGTTCGTGTAGGTCACCGCAGGCGAGTATTAAAACGTATATTATATAATATTTGTGGTAAGTAAAATTGAAAACTTACTGCCATGGTTCACTTTTATAGTCACGCGCTTTGACTAGGCTCTCTAGGGGTACAATTATTATTTTATCGTTGGGTCGAAAACGGTCACTGAATAGTGTATTCCGATTTTGATGCAGAACAAACGCGATGACCTACCGTTGTAGCAGAGCACGTACGTACGTCCTCTGGAAACGCCATTAATCTCATTATGTGTAACGTACAGTGGTTCAAAAAGTAAAATAAGGTTCTTACAGTAATCGCTGGTATGAAAATATCAAAAAATCCATAAATGTTTTTTTTTTTTTCAATATTATTAAAACACGCGGAATCCATTTACGTAATAACCACGTGGATCGGAGTTCCACGTGATCACGGGTTGTGCGTGTAAATACAAGAAAATATGGAGGCTATAAGCAGGGAATGGGACTGTACCGAAATAGACCTAGTTTAGACCGAAACCTTTTGAAAAACTTAGGCCAAACCCGGACCGGAACACTTTAATACATTTTTTTATGAATCGAAATCAAAACCTATATTTTGATGTAGTAATTTTTTTCAGTTCAAAAATATAATGAATATTTTAGATTTTAATATTTATCTTTTGCTAGTCATATACAATATGCATAGGTAATATATAATATATATATATTAATTTTTTAATCTTTACAATGTTTAGAATTCCTTGGTATAGTGAAACTTCCATAAACAGTCAGTAAATTATTATTGAATATAATAATATATTTTTATAGTTTGAATATTATTATATCGTAATGATATAATATTATCTAAATTCCTTAATAGGTACACTTAATTAGAAATAACTAATATTAAGTAAAAGTTCTTAATATGTTCATGTTTTTATACAGTACTTAATTGAGAAAATACAATAAAAAGCAAAAGTGAAATAATAAGGATAAAACCGGTATTAATCGAAACCGAAATTTCATATGTTTGAAAATCAAAACCAGAACCAAAAACGAAATTTTGGATTTATGAGAACCCAAACCAAAATCGAAACCGATAAAATCATAATGGTTCCAGTCTCTGGCTGTACAAGCACTCTACAAATGTGCCAACTATAAGAAAAAATAGAACTTCCCACCGGCTTTGTAATTCTGTGTGTGTGTGTGTGTGTGTGTGTGTGTGTGTGTGTGTGTGTGTGTGTGTACGCCTGTGTACTGTGTGTGTGCGTGTATGATTTGCGACCGATGCGTCGTAAAGTTTATTATTCGATTCCGTCCGCCTCGGTGGCCCACACTAGCAATATTATGTGTGCGCACACCACTGTAGTAATATTATTGATAGATATCGGGCCACGGTGAGGTGGGAATTATTTGTAATATTTTTTCTTTTTTCTAATTTACTCTCGTGATAACGTATATATATATATATATATATATATATATGTGTATGTGTATAAAATCTATATTCCACCGAAAGAACGATGCCACTTTTTCCCCATCGCGATTTCTATGAACAGTAAACGAGTACGGTCTACAGCGGAGTGCTCGGGTATATTCGATCATGGTAAGTTGACTGGGTGGCTGGGAGAGGAGTAAAGGGAGCGAATAGTTTTACTTGTATGATAAAACACATTACCGCGTGCTAGGCACGTACGAGTATTGTTTTATTATACAAGTCGTTTTAGGCGAAGTGATGGCATGCCACGGAGAAGATAAGGACGTCTCAGCAGTGCGGTTGGGTACACATTTAAAACTGTTATACAATAATAATTTGGAATCTCGATAATTTTGAAGTTTTTTCGTAAACGACTTTTTTTTCTACGCAAAAAGCACTTAAGCCGGTTTCCGATTTTTTGAAAATTTTCTTTAATCGGACGGCAGAGTTGTTATTCCTCGAGTATAACGGGCATTTTCGTCAACACTTTTATTCTGAAAAATAACAAGAAACATGAACCTAGAGTGATATTATAGTAAGAAAATATATTGTAATATAACGAAAATAAGCTTATTAATCTATTACGTTGTCACGAAACGGAAAATTTGGTTTTGATCGGCTATTTTTCGAATATTTAAAATATGTAGTGGAAGGTATAGCCTAGCGTTTACCCAGTTGATAATTTATAGTTCTAAACTTGTAATTTATTTTGAAAGTCCCAAGTACTTTGAAACGAGGTCTTTTAAATGCTTCATTCCAACGGCGAAGAAATTTAAGCGAACATTTTCTTTTCGGCGAAAGAAAACTACTTAGTACTCAAAAATGTTCGGGGAATGAAGATCCACTCATTCAATGCTACAGTACTCGCAACTAACCCACGTGTATAGTGTATAGTACTTAAACGTGATGTACACCCTGTGCAAAGCGGTGTAGCTGATTAAGCGATATGAGACGTAACGCGATATTAACAAAGTTTGATTACACATTGGTTGAAGGTAGCTGGATACGATAGGATTCAATTAATCCTGTACACTAATATTTGCGTTTGTGGACAACGGATCTTCACGGGCGGGTGTTTGAGAGGTTTAATCGATTCCGACCAATTGGACTGTAGGCAAATCATTGTCACGCCATGAAGTGAAATAGTCGGGGTATACTACATGGAGATCCGAATCTTTTTGCGACGCCTACAGTCGGAGCCCAACAAAAACTACATTCGAAATGCGATTTTATGTGCACTCAGTCTCAAGGGACTTGTGGACTGAAGCGATGAAAGAAAAATAAAAGAATCCCGGGAGTTCAAAATATATTTTTAATTAATCAAGTTAATTAAAATAGGCGACAGTGTGGTATCAAATGTAATGGAAATTACGAATAATTTTAAGTAAAATAATCATTGAATTTTTTTCTGTTTCTGTTGGTTTAAAACTGTTTTTAGCGATTTTCGGATATCTATTTATAGTTAACTTTACGCTTCCACGCTCTGAGTTACGGTTTTATCTAGATTGTAGGAGGTTGAGTTTGTTTTTTTTACATAATTATAATATTGTATTCATCACGGATGGTAAAATATGAATTTGTATTGTGTTTAAAGATAATGGATGGTGAGTAGAGTAAAAGAAATAAACCAATACAGTTCTGAATTTAAAGGATTTAAAGGACTATAAGGATAGCGTGACAAGGTAAATTAAATGTTGTGAACAATATATGAATCGAAAATTTGGCGTTTGATAGATATGACTGCAGAATAATGAAACAGAAGGTACACTTATATTGTAACGCAACATTTTGATTAAACTGAGGGTAAAAATCCATTAAAAGCCATAACATTAATCCCAATCAGAACTTGTAGACGAGTCGTCTTCCAATGATTAATAACCAGAAACAAAACATTCAATGTTTCGAAAGCTTGCAGAAAGGAATATTTATTAGTAAGAAGTTGAAAACAAAATATTGAATAGGAATCATTTGACTTGTCGATGAACATAGTCATAATATCTCAACGATGATTTATAATCAGAAAAATATTAATTGCTAACAATAATTACGATTTATATTATAATAAACTAGAGTTTATTAGTTCCAGACAGAATACGACCAAAAATAATGGACGAAAATAAATGATTGAAAACGCAATATTATGACATTGTAACCGCGGTTCGACGATTCCTCCTTGACGTTCACTACCATTTGATGTCATTTACACGTATTTATGAATGGGGTTTCGTTACTACGTCCGGACGTAAAAGTCATGGCATCGTTATCGCATTGTATTCGGGGTGTTTAGTGTTTACCACGATGTCCGAATAAGTTGAGTCTTAGTTGTTCTTGTATAAAAGACCAACTGTAGCTACGATGACGGGCGATGCCGAGTGCGAATAAGTATCTGAATATGCCATCATCAATTTTCTCGCAGACGTATCTATACTGGAGTAAGTTTTCAAGTGCTTACGTAGTGCACTCAAATATAATCACATGGTACAGGTAAAGATGAAAGCCAAAAACAATATTTACTGTAAGTTGTATACGATTATCTCAAACATATTCAAACTCAAAAAAAGGAACACTAATGGAGAAGTAAAATTACATGTAAAGATTATAAATACTATATTGGCTGTTACTTATCAGTTATCACTAATTTACATCATACTGATTTAGTCTGTTTATATTACATATTAGTATATTACCATATTTTTTGATATGAAGGAATAAATATAATTTATTGTAATTGTCAAATAATATTTTTTCAAAATTCCTAAAATTGATTATGATAATTTATTTTTTCACCATAATATGTCTAATTGTCTTAATAAATTGTAAGTTTATAAAAAAATAATTCAGAATATGAACTGTGGAAAATGAGTATTTTCTTGAAAAATCAAGGTATGACCCTTTTGTGATACAGGTTAATTATTTCCAATTATTCTCAAACTTTAAAAAGATTATTGTTATTGTTATTCAAACGACTTGGGGGGGGGGGAGTTATAAACGTGCGTCGTAGCTTAGTAGCTCACGAAAAAGTAAAAAAATAATTTAAGTTATTATTATATTGTATACGGTTGATTTTAGAATTATTTATGAAACACCCGCCTATGCAATGTTTAAATACCTACGCTTGGACGCAGCCACTAAACGTCGTCTCAACTTACAATCGTGTGTATTGAATTCGATAGAGCACAAATTTTCGCAACAATCAAAATTATTATAATAGTACTACTGTTTTCTACTGCAGAAAACCTGTTAAAGATCAAGTTTAATGCGAACGATTATAGCGACGTCTAGTGGTTGCGTCCACATAGACACTGATAAAATATCAATAGTTTCGTTCGGGCAGTACACGGGGATCGTTATGTAACCATAAAGACGAATCAGAGTCGTGTCTCAGAGGGGGGAAGGGGGGAATATCATCAGAGCATCATACCATCAGAATCCCAAAATCAACGATTTTGAAATCAATTTGATCATTTCATGACCATCCGTTATAATGTATAGTCTTGCGATTGATTTTAAAATATTAATAATAATAATAATAATAATAATAATAATAATAATAATAATAATAATAATAATAATAATAATAATAATAATATTTATTCAAATTAAATAAATATTTAACACCCCAAAGGGTAAGATTACAGTATGTGTAAACTAAATATCACTAAATTAAGAATAATTAAATACAATTAAATTAAATATCTAGATTTAAATTATAAACACAACTTTTTTACTTATTACAGGAGTCGAAAAAAAAAAAATCAAAATTATGAATTAAATTACATGATGTTGGTAGGTGGCACACCGGACTATAAGTAAAGTAATTATTTTTAGAATGAGAAATAGCGAAGGGTGGGTTAAATCTTGAATTAAAAGTGGGTACTTTAAGACCGATTTTTTGTAATAATTCTGGACAGTCGATAACACCATTCAAGATTTTATACATAAACGTGATATCATAACTAATCTTCTAGTTTTTAGTGGTTTTAAACCTACATAGTTTGCAATTTCAACAGTGTTATTATACGGGTAATTAGTTTTAAATGCATAAAAACGTAAACAATTTTTTTGTATTTTTTCTAATTTATTAACTAAACCAGATTGGTTTGTATTCCATAATACCGTTCCATATTCAAGTAAAGATCTTACCAGTGAGCAATATAAAACTTTCATTCATAGCGCATTATTAAAATTAGAGCAGGTGCGTTTAATGAACCCCAAAACACGAAGACTTTTACCGTATATTGAATTAACATGGGCATTAAAGGACAAATCGGCCGATAGGATAATACCAAGATCCCGAACTTGACTTACAGAGTTGAGAGCCGTACCGTTAATAAAATATTGACAGTTTATATGAGATTTAGATAGGTTAAATGAAATGCAAATACATTTAGAAGAATTTAGAGCTATGCCATTCAATTTGCACCAATGAGAAAACAGATCCAAATCATGTTGAAGGGAAGTCGTATCATTAAGACAATTGATTGGCATATATAATTTCATGTCATCCGCAAATATTAAAAACTTAAATGATTTAAAACAGTTATTTAGGTCATTTATAAATAGAATAAAAAGCAAAGGAGATAAATGTCCACCCTGTAGCACTCTCGATATAACCTTAATTGTTTTGGAATATGAGTTATGGATTTTCATTAGTTGAGACTGGCCACTTAAATAAGAAGAGAACCAAGATAATAATGGATCTCTTACACCCAATTTGCTTAATTTTGTTACAAGAAGACCGTGGTCTACCATATCAAAAGCTTTATGGAGGTCCATGTAGATAGTATCGACTTGACCATCTGATGAAATGATATCAGCTAAATACGAATAGAATACCAAAGTATTTGTTAATGTGGATTTAGCGCGGCGAAAACCATCTTATGTTCACTAATAATAATATTAGTAAATACTATCGTCAATTTTGGTTCTATGATTTTTTCAAAAAGTTTAGGGATAATGTTCATTCCCGCTAATATTAATAATATCATGGTATCGTCAGTTCCTCGAAATCGTTTAACTGTTCACCATTAAAACGCGGAGAAAAGAAATCGTATACCTACAACGAATTTATATGAACGATATGAGTAGGACACATTCGTGCTGTAGCTTTAATTTCACCAAAATAGATCTGCTTGCAGGATCTTTCTAATTCTCAGTACCTCGCGGTATAATTTAAATTGTTCTGTTTTTAAATTAAATTTGGTTCATTTACAATAGTATACATTTATATATAAACGTATTATGTATACTATATTTTAATTAAAATATAATGATACTCTTTAATAGTCTCATACGATAGTTAGACGATAATGAAAAAAAATGGGTCCCAAATAGATTAAAAATGAAATTCTTTTAATTTGGCTTACGATTAAACAGGTACCTAGTAATTATTATTTTATAATTCCACATTTCCTCACATTTCTCCACTTCTCCTCCGTTAATGTTGACACTCAAAAGTATTGCGTACTCGTATATACTAATAAATGTGCAATTTACTTACTAAGAACGGTCTTAAAGAGATAAATTTCCATTTACACGGAACATGTGTGTTGGTGATTTCGAAATATCTGTTAGAGCATCTAAACACAAGCAAGAAAATAAAAAATGACTTGACAATACTTATTGTTATTAGATGCAATATTTCAAAAGTAACATCTAAGCCCTTGAGTTATTAATGTTCATCATCCCTCCAAATACTCTAATTTATCAATATTTTCTAAAATTATTATGGAAAAAGATCTGTTTTCATATTATTTATTAAACTAGTGCTCACGTATTCGAAGAAAAGTTTAAGAATTGTTTATTTCTGAGGCGGCGTGTAGAAGCTGGGTTTTGGGGATTTTCTTCGATGTCTTGATGATCTTGTGGCTAATGGTTAAAGATCTTACATCAGTCGTACCATCAACATCACATGATATTGATTCGGTTATCAATTCTTAAAACGGGTGGAGTTAACGAAGCTGTGCAAGTAATTATAATAATATATTATACGCAGTGTAGCTGAAAAAATCCAACAATATAGACGGGAAGGTATTCTCTTATAATATATAATAATATGTAAAATATAATATAATACATATATTAGGTACGTATAATTATCTCGTTTATTTTTTACTACATTTGTTGTATTTTGATTCATCCGTGAAAATACTTCACGTTAGACGATATTATTATACTACTTTTTCAGTGCTTTGTTATGCGGTACAGTTTTGAATCACACACCCATATCATATGGTTTATTAAATTATTTTGTTTTGGATATCACAGGTCATCTGTTAAAAATAGTAAATTTGTGCTGTAAAAATATTTTTATGACAAAAAAAAAAGGAACCCAGCATTAAATATTAAATGGATAAAAAAGGAGATGATAGTTGGAGAATGGGGATTTAAGATTAGGATTATGTCGAAGATTTCGGGAAAATAATCTTAGGAAGAAAGTTATTGGTATGTTTTAAATGAGAAAGTGTAGGGCATGTCTGAACAATATGATGGATATCAAAGAGAGCTTGATCATACAGAAGAAGGAGAAATTTAGTGAACGTTGAAACTGATGAGGGAGCGAGGAACAAAAAGATTATAGTAAACAATTACGATAATCTGCAATGAATTCTTACATATTTATCCGTAAACATATATTTTAATATATTTTATAGGTAGTAAATAAATATAATATAACATTGCCAGTATTGTCATATTATTTTATCGAGAAGAAAGTTAAGAAAAGTCGGGAGAACAGAAATTAGAAGGCTGATGATAGCATTAAAGCCAAAAATGAAATTGTTTAGAATATTAGAAATAAGAGTGGATAAATAAATTAATATTGTTTTTCGTTTTTTTCGCATAGAAAATACTTCCGAGAAGATGATGACCGATGAGTAAACTCCTCCAAGACAGGAGCACTTTAAAGTTATGGAGAAAATAATAGATTTTACGTTTATTACAAAACGGATTAAACAAAAACCGGGTGATTTTTTAACTGAATATCAGTATAATCGATATTCTATCATATTTTTATTATAAGTGTAGTTTTTCACGTCAATTTGTAATACATAATTGAGGACCTCCAACTTTAGTTATACATTTATATAATACTATTATATTATTATGAAGTGGTCATTTTTATAAGTCATGATCTGTACAATCTATAGCCAACAGTTGTTAAATTCCATCATTTTTAAACAAAAAGGTTATTAAGTGAAGTGATGCGTTAAAATTTATCAAAATTTGTAAGCATACAAATGTTTGGAAACCTCTTTGATCTAGGCGAGCAATGATTAAAGATTTTCCGAAAGTCACATATTGTATGGTCAATTGCTAAACGGGCTAGACGTATAATTTTTTCATATTTTTCACTAGTTACCAAGGTAATATTATATGTTGATTTTGTGTTGATTTTATAATGATGGATATAAAATTCCCAGTAAATGATTTGAGTTATTATGACAACTAAAATAATAATGAAATAACTAATACTGAAATCTAATTTTTGCCAACTCTACTCTGTTTTTAACAATTATTCAAAAACTATTAAAAACTTTAATTCAAACAAAGACCTTCTCAATACATCAACTGGACAAAATTTCTGATCATAAGATTTATAATAGTGTATAATATATCGGAACAATTCTTCTGGTAAAAATTAACAGATGATAGCATTAGGAAAAAATTGTTCGAAACTTAACACCTAAGGACATCAAAAGGGGTAAAAATGAAAAAAAATATTTATAGTTGTAACCACTGGGTATGAAATTTTGTCAGTAGTTTCATTTTATGATACAGAGATCCAGTAAGAAAGAATTTTTGCAAAATTCAAACCCTGAAACAATTAAAAATTATAAAAGAGGTGAAAACAAAAAAATCTCCTAGCCAAAACCACTGAAACTTTGAGAATAAAATAATTTAGTTAGTAGTTTCGTTTTATGTAGTAATGACCCATTAAGAATATATTTCTCCAGATTCAACTCCTAAAGGACTCGAAATAGGCAAAAGTGGAAAAAATGGCTAAGTGCGAACCGTTGAAGCTACGAAAATATAATGCTTGGGCAGTAGTATCGGTTCATGATGTACACAACTTTATATTTACGTATTTCAATTTTTACAATAAAATCATTACATTCATTACTGGCTAATTAATAACCATGGGCAATGTCGGGTGATGAAAGCTAGCAATAAATTATCGGCTTGTATTTTAGGTACACCCGTGAGGCCGTGACTCTTTTATCATTTCAACTGAATACAGATGTACTAACATACCCTTAGATGTGGAGCGTGGTTAAGATATGAACATATATATATATAAGTATACTTTGAACCTTTTAATTTCGTAAAATATTTTGTACTGCGCTCTCAAGTAGAACGAACGAATCGCGTCCGAACTTTATGAATTTTTTAATTAATTATTTTTTCTTTCACAGTTTTATGTAATAACAGTGCAAAAACATAAAGTGTAGATTAATTAACAATATTCAAGTGCTCAAAAACTCTATCATGATGTCACTTGAATTATTCAAAGTTATCGCGCATAGAGATGATGCAATAACAAAGAATTCTAATATTAGGTAGTTGTATGTTAGGTAACTATACTTACAAATCGTGGTAGAACACAAAACTAGCAAAATATATAAATGTTAAAAATTGAATATAACTGATTAAAAAAAAAACCACCCAATATTGATATAGTATAATTTTTTACGATCATTTTTGAAATATTAAACCGTTTGCTAAAACCATAAAAATTCAATTCGTGAAAGTCAGTAAAGACGTATTACACTCGTGAGATTACGCCTTTGCACATATTAATTTACGTGCATATTATATATTATTTTTTCGTATCATAAAATGTTAAAAAACTAATATTTATTCAATATATTTACTTGGGAGCAGTTCGGACTCACCATCAATAAATCATCGAGACTCGGAAGTGTCAGAATTTATGTTCTTTTTTTCGGTGGTATAGCCTATTTTTTATGACTAAAATAAAAACTAGTGTCAATATACAAAAAAAAAAGTTATTTTTATCATATTATCATTGAAAAATTATATTTAAATAATTCAATTTATTCGTACAACATTGACGTATGAACATTACAAAAACATAATAAATATTTTATTCACTTAGATTCATCTCCGTAATACTATTGGACTTATAACTTATTATTTCTCATCTGATGGTCTAAAAAGATGATATTTTCGTTAGCTTATTTGTGTGGTCTCAAACACCGAATTAAACAGATAAACTGGTTTTTGCCATTTTTTATTGATATGAATTTTTATTAAATGTCTTAACTGTTTCTGTTGAAACCATACACAATAACTGTGTAAAATAACAGCATTGGGTTCATTACATTTTTATTCTGTAATTAAAAAACACATAAAGGTTAAGAAGTAATTCTTAATGGCTGTTGTGGACTATGAACTTTTTAATTACTTTTAACTATACGAAAAAAATGAACCATAGAGTTACAATTTTATTCATTATAATTAAATAATTATATATACTAAACAAAATTAAATTAAATTACATGAGGAGCCAACACATTTATGACCTTATTAATTATAATATCGATTTCCAGAGTTATTATTTCAAGTTGGATTCCAATTCATTTTACTAGATCATCTTTATTTTTTATACCAAAATTTTAAATTAGTTTAACAGCAGAAATTTTTATCCTAAAACTTGTAGAAACTCTGATTTTTTGATAAAATTTTTTGAGTTGGCAAATTTATGAATCTTACTCCCCCCAAGATTTGTTGTTCGGGACAGCCCTGCTGACAAATCTCTTAAAAATGTTCTTTTTTTTTATTTTTTATATATCTTGAAAATTATTCAATTTTTATTTATTGATTATTAATAATTTAATTTGAATTTATTATTTATTAAAAAAATTATTAGAAAAAAAAAATATTAGTTAGGTAAAAATGTAAAACACGTTGTTTTTACAAACTGGTATCTGATAATGAAATTACCAGTATACTCTTCATCTTTTTTATCAAACAATTCGTTTTTCTCGATTTTTCTAGTCTCGTTGTTTGTTCATTTAATATGTGTTTCCGACTGTACTACTAATAGCTCATCTATAAATTGATGAATATTTGGATGCCCACTATGCTTATAGTCCTATCTTATATATAATAGCCAATATACTTAGTGGAAAACTTACTTCTAAATGCATAACTATCAAATGCGTAGTCCATAAACTGTACAATTATACTCATCATCTGTTGGTAGTTGCTGATATGCAATAACAACAGGAAACTAACTGAAGGGTCCAGTGCAACAGCGTGGTATGTCTACTTTTTCAAAAAAAAATTTATCGTGGTTTCTTTATGAGGAAATAAATCTATACAATTCGGTGTAACAAACCGGTATGTCCGATTATTAGTTACGGAGATATGAGCAAAATGGATTTACCAGGTTATTAAATTTCAGAGCAAGAATCTGGTATGTCCATGTTTTTTGTGTTATTAAAATTGTAATTTGAATTCATATTATTGATTCATAATAATGAATGCTATATGTTTTCAATATAAATATAAAAAATACCACACACATTAATGATTTAATTAATTTTATATTTTACTTAAAATCAAAAAAAATCAAATGTCAGAGCAAAAAACCTGGTAAGTCCATAAATTTATCATATATATAGGTCATAACATTTTTTTTTTAATATTATTATAATTTGAATACATAATATCAATAAATAAAAAGGAATGCTACATGTTTTCTATATAAACATAAAGTGTCTGACAAATATTAAAGAATTTAAATGTTTTTTTTTTCTCCTGAACAATTTCCAAAAGTGGACATACCAGGTTGTTGCACTGGACCCTTCCATATACGAGCAGTTACTGCTCGTATATACCTCTTAATAATTAATGAATCAATAATTCAACGATATAGGTGTAGTTAAACAGGTACCCGGGAATCAACTTGTACCCTTTAATATTATTGGTTTGTATAATATTTTTAAATCTCATTATTATTTTTATTTTATTTATATATTTCAACGCCTAACGGCAATCAACAGAGACAAATACATAAATATTGGTAGGTATTAGATAACAAATTAGTATATATAAAACATTATAAGTATAATATAGCTTAAGTACTGATAGAACATAAAAATACAAATATAATTAATATACATATTATTATTATTATGTTACAATTGTTTTTTGTTTTCCCCAAACCACTCGATAATAATATTGTATTGTTAATGGATATTATACCTACGCGTAGGCGTTTTGTTACGTTAATATTATTACTATTACTTTCCGGGCGTTTTCCACGGTATCCCAACGACGAGAAAACCTGCGCGGTCGTGCCGGTGCGTACATAACACGACGGGTGCACGTCGCCGAGCCGATTGCCGAGACCCGTTTGTTTTTCGGTAACGGCG